>OY757542.1:1659146-1704594 GCA_963584105.1 Alviniconcha strummeri
CGGGCTACGTCGGCCGTTCGATTCCTCGCTGCTTCTGCTCTGCGTCCTCTTACAAATCTGTGGTTTACAGACAGTCTTAACGAGTTTAACGAACGATGAACACATAATTATTTCTGATGTGTGGGCCCCGCGCGCGCGGCGTGTATGTGTGTCTGTGCGTGTGTGCCGGTGTGTGTGTGTGTGTGTGTGTGTGTGTGTGTGTGTGTGTGTGTGTGTGTGTGTGTCAGTGTGTGTGTGTGTGTGTGTGTGTGTGTGTGTGTGTGTGTGTGTGTGAGAGAGAGAGAGAGAGAGAGAGAGAGAGAGAGAGAGAGAGAGAGAGAGAGGAGAGAGAGAGTGGTGTGTGTCAGTGTGTGTGTGTGTGTGTGTGTGTGTGTGTGTGTGTGTGTGTGCGTGCGTGCGTGCGTGAGAGAGAGAGAGAGAGAGAGAGGAGAGAGAGAGAGAGAGAGAGAGAGAGAGAGAGAGAGAACGTGTGTGTGTGTGTGTGTGTGTGTGGTGTGTGTGTGTGTGTGTGTGTGGTGTGCGTGAGAGAGAGAGAGAGAGAGAGAGAGAGAGAGAGAGAGAGACTAGAGAGGAGAGAGTGTGGGGGGGGGGGGGGGAGTAAGTGTTTTACGCCCAGTCAACCGGTACGGTTATATCAGAGAGAGAGAGAGAGAGAGAGAGAGAGAGAGAGAGAGACTCTGTCTATGTATGAAGAGCAAGTCTTTCTGCGACTACTCATTTTGTTTTCCGAGCCAGGAAAGCTGGAGTGTCGCCTTGTAATCTTTGCCGAGCTTTCACGGCTGCGCTGAGGAAGGGACAAAACTGTTCCTTTTCTAACACAAGATGACAGCTGTTCTGTCCCTTCAATTGAAAACCTGCACAGGCATCGGCACTGGCATTAATGTTTTTGTATGTCTCTGGTACTAATTTGGTGATTGTTTACCTTAGTCTCCCTAACACATAACTTACTCTTAACCTGAAATTAGGCACACTCAGAAAAGGAAGCATCTATATGGAGAAAAGGAAAAGAAAACTGTCCCTAAAACCTAAACTATATACCATCTTAACTCTAAACTAAGATTCTGGTTCCAGAAGCCCTTTTGTCCCTACAACAAGAGTGTCTGGCACTAAACAGAACCAGGTCCTGGCCCTGCCGGCCGGTCAACTGATACGCCGGTTGACCTGGCCAAGCACCTGTCAAAACATGGGTGAACTGTTTTGGGAAGTTCTAAACATGTACATCTGGATGCATGCCCTGCCTTTCCAGTGAGATCGTCTCTCAGTTTTTATTCAAGTTCCAGAAATTGTTTGGTCGGAACTGGCGTAGAGCCTGTAGTCTATGTACACAACCGCCATTTACAGTTGCGAGGTAAGGCAGCTATCCTCATTAAGCCTTTTTCTTTTTTTACAAGCTTTAAGTCCGAACTCAAAACAAAAATATATATATTAGACTGAGAGATGTGCTGCTCTTCATCAGTTGATCCCTTAGGTGGCCACAGCCAGGTCGTTTGCTTACACTGCCACTCTAAGGTCTGATACAGGAGGAAAAACCGTAAAACAAAACAAACAACAAACACCACCCCGGCAACAGGCAACATTAACCTGTTAAAACTACTGGGAGGAGGGGGGGGGGGGGGGGGGGGATTACAGTGTGACACAGAGCAAGTGTTAGGCGTATTCATATTAAGTTAATGTTTATATATCATTCACTATGACTATGCGTGTTGTACTTCTAGTGCATATTATATCTAATGTAATATAACACAGACGAAGTATTTGAAATGAAATCAAACAAATCTTTGTTGTTCACATCTCTCTCTCTCTCTCTCTCTCTCTCTCTCTATATATATATATATAGGTCTATATATATATAAAACTAAAAACATGCTTGGACTTTGTTATACCTTCTCTACATGACACCATACTAAGTCCTTCCTGCACGGTGCAGTACACAGGAGTCATAGAGAGCCTTTCTCTCTCTCTCTCTCTCACTGGGTCATTCTCAGAAACTGTGTACCAATACTGTGACATAGGTACCAAAAAAATCTAAATGCTTTAAAACTCCTAATATGTAAGTTTACTTCTTGTTTAAACACCTATAGTATGTGAGGAATTGAAACGGAAAAAAAGAAGAAGATAATCTGCACTATTTACTCTACGTTCAACTTTAGCCAGACTGTTGGTGAAATGGTCTTTGTAAGTTTTGAAGTTGAAAAGGACGAGAATATTTTTAGTTCAGTCAGTAGTTCGTTGATGCTGGTCTTCATGCGGTCATGGGGTGCAGCAGTCTCCTTTCCATGTGAAGGATGGTTCCAATTAGCGGCGGTCAGTTCGCCAAGCTGTAGACAACAAGCCTCCCTGTACATGCAAGGGCATGGAAGAGCTGCCTTCCCTATTCGGTTACAAATTCTTCTTTTATTCCAAATTCTGGGCCACCAATGCGTATTAGTTATAAAAGACCCTCCATTTTAATCCCCAGCACCACTTGCCCTCACAGAAGTTTAAGGACCGTGTGTCCTCTTTTGCCAGTCACTTTGCCAAGCCTCCAGGTCAGTCTGCAAGTCTCCAAGTCAAACTAGTGTTTTGGGTCAATTTAATCCACATTCAACAGGTTGCTTTGACTATCTTTTACCTTCCTAGTTCCTGAATGATGTTTTATTGTTGTTTGATTGTTGTAGTTTCTATGGTTTGAGATCTAGCGTCGCTAATGTTTTCAGTTATTTTTCACATTCGCTTAAATGATTAAGTACAGGGGCCAGCTTCGTGGTAGCCACGAGTTGTTTCAAATATATGGGTTATAACACTTCTTTTCATTTCATGATTGCTGTGTTGAATCTTAAACTGTGTTTCGCTACAGATGTTCTGACTGAGAGGTCAGGTTCGTTATCCGAGCCTGGATCCATTTTTTCCATTCTGATCTAAACCTCCTAATGGAGTTCCTTTATTTTACTGATTAGATAAAGCCTGTTCCGTGTATCCGCGATTAACAGGTTCGACTTTTCTATTTAATATTATGTGAAAAGGCCAGCTCCGCAATTGTCCACGATTAGCTTTTTGACTTTTCCGTAAATAATTCTCTTGAGTATTCCATTTTCCACTAACCCGGACTTGGAAGATACCTTACAGTTTTCTTCTATAATTCAACGTAAGACCCTACTGAGAAATTATAAAGTGAGGGCGATGTTTTTGGTGATACACCGGTTGTGAACTGTCTTTTCACAGGTTTGTAGCTCACTTTCGTAACCTGCAAGAACGATTTTGTGCTGACTTAATTGTTGTTTATGTTAAATTCAGTCTCAGGTAATGAGACAACCAGATAAAGTTTACCTAGCTATATCAGTTGGCTTTTCGAACCTTTGTGCCTTCTAATCTCTTCTTTTGTCTGCTTATGATATGCTTGTGACTTACGCTTTTGATTCAATAATATTTGGAACTTTCATTCTCCACTTGAATTCGAGTTGAAAGTGAGGTGGGAATTTGTGCGAGAAAAAAAGAACGATTTTGTGAGTGAGTGTGGATGTGTGTGTGTCAGTGTGTATGCTGGATCATTTCCTGATACTGATAGTCATGAGATGCAACGTGCAAGTAATTAACGCAGACATGTTTATAACCTAACCTGCTAGTGTTTTAAGTTGTGCGGCCATAGAATCGCTCGACGACATTTGATCCCTTCACGCACTAGAGATGTTACAATAATACTGAGGCAGCAGTAAATTTTTATTTTGGTACATTCGTCTGTAACATCGTAATGAAGAAGACACCGTTTCAGTTTTCCAGTTGCGAGTGAAACGGAAGGTCGAATTTCCGACTTTTGACCTCGATTTAAAATAAAAGCAATCTTGCTGTTTGAAGTAAATGTTTTAACTGAAACTAATATGTCCGAAAAATATTATGTTAGTCCATGACGGTCATTTTTGTGCTAGTTAAAAGAACAGGGTATGACAATAAGGACTGCCCGACTGCCCGGGGCAGGTAACTTACTCGGTCGGGCAGGTGAAGATCTCAGTGGCCTGCCTAACTGGGCAAGTCGTTATCATTTTTTTAAGTTTTTTATTGACAGTATCATATTTCAATTCAAGCATTAAAGCCAATCAAAAGCTAGCTCTCTTTACTCATGGCGAAGCATGGCTCGCACTCAGCTTTGGTGTGAGCTTTTTAAAAGGAGCATCGGTGGAGGGGGGGGGGGGAATGAAAACAAAAATAAGTTTGAAAAGCTAACAGATCCCAGTCAAAAAGAGAGGAAGTTTGTTCCCAAGTGCAGACTAAAGAATTTGCTTGGGGTGTTTGCATGTGCCACAACTAGCCAGTACTACTAGTGGGAAGTTTAAAGCAATTTCTTCGTCTTCTCTATCTTTGGGAGAAGGGATAGGGGGCAAGGGGAGAAGAGTGGTGTCAGATCCAAAGTGTAATCAATGAGCATTTTGAAAGACCAAACTGTGGCCGCTAAAATGTTCAAATTCATAATCATGTTCTGATCGGGAATTTCCGTTCAGCGAAGGGACACTACTCCCGACTCGCGATCTTGTTTTATCGTGGAAATAGGGGAAACTTAAAAAACAAAAAACTTTCTCATTCTTAAATAACAGATAATGAAGGCAGGAATAAACTAGCATAAATCTGAATCCTTTATTAACACAGAAAATAAAGAAACGTATCTGGTGCAGGTTTGGCACAGTTCCTTGTGTTAAAAAAATACAGCCACTGATCCAAGCTGCCTGGGCTATGTTGGTCATGGCTTGGGGCATTGGTCATGGCTTGGGGCATTGGTCATGGCTTGGGGCATGCATGGCAGTTTGGGACATTAATATTAACAATAATTAAAATTCTGAAATTAGAACTGTTACAGCGTTATAATTAAATGAACAGTAACAGCCTGTTGGCTTTCACAGAAGTCATGACACATGACAGAATGAGGCAGAGTTATCATTCTGTACTGCAATGATTCATTGCTGATACCATTAGTAATGAGACAGGTACCACTGGCAGTGGCACTGTAGAAAAAAGAAAAGAAAAAAACATGAGCTTGAGTACTTAACATAATTTTATCTCTTTCAAGCATGGACCTGGTATTTAACAATGTTACAAATTTATGTAATTTTGGGGGGAAGATGGTTTGTGTGTGTGAGTGTCAGTCTACTTAGATCTTTTATCACACTTTCTACCCTTCAAAATCCATTTGACAAACATATCGCCTATTTTAATCAAAATGGTTTATTTCAAGAATCTGGCATGGGCAACTAGTTTTGCCACTCAGGCAAGTAGAAAATTCATCTACTTGCCCTACAGGGCAAGTGGGGAAAAAAGTTATTGTCATACCCTGAAGAAATTTTCATCATCCCTCCAAACAGACCAGAATTTTTTTAAATCTCACTTCTAGTTCTACAAGTTCTTGAATTTCTGATCACAATCTACGAGCTACAACATTGTTAATTGTTTGTTTTAGTATATTTTGAACTGTGAATCACTAATGTCCTTTTTCATTATTTATTTGTATTTGATTCTGGTATGTCCAGCATGGTTGACTTGATGATAGTGTCAAGTTACTACTTATGAGCTGATTCACCTTTACTGCACTGTGTACTTGTGTATGTGCCAGTGTGGCTGTGTGCACTTTCATGTATGTTTGTTAGCTGTGTATGTGGGGGGGGGGGGGGGGGGGGGGGAGTGAGGTGAGACAATGTTATGTATTCATATTAAGTACATATTTTTTCTTATTTTTTTTCTTTAGAAAGTTAGATGTGACAAAGAGGGAAAAAAATTCTGATACATATATTTATAGCTGTGAACAAGAGTGTGACAGAGAAAACGTCATACGGTATTCATATTAAGCACGGTGCCTTTTTTATTATTATTTTTTAGTTGTATTAAAGAAAAATTCTGTTATTTTTCACACACACACACACACACACACACACACACACACACACACACACACACACACACACACACACTACACACACACACACACACACACACACATGATGGGTGCGAGATTTGCTTATATGTTACACCAGAGAACATAACTTTGGTGTTGTTCCCGGCACCCAGCTAAATTCCCCAAGATGAGAAACCTGTGTCAATGTGGAATCATGTCAACACATAATATAGTTGCATGTCAATGCCTGTTGTATGGAGACGCGTGCGCACACACACACACACACACACACACACACACACACACACACACACACACACACACACACACACACACACACTCACACACACACACACACAGAGTGAAACAAGCAAACAAATAAAAAAGCACTAACTGCCGGACTTTGAAGCCGCCAACGCGGCAAATTCAAACTAACTTTGCCTTTGTATCTTCAGTTTAGACGATAGAGGCACTTAGTGGCAGAGACACTACAACACACACACACACACGCACGCACGCACGCACACACACACACACACACACACACACACACACACACACACACACACACACACACACACACACACACTCAATGTAGTGTCTCTGTAGAGAGAGAGAACAATTGAAACCAGACCGAGGAGCAGAGCGCTCCAGCATGAGTCTAAGGGACTGAAACGTAAATTGTCTCCCTTGTGCGTTGTCTCTCTGGAGAGACTGAGAATAGGTTGTTGTTGTTTTTGTGTGCTTTTTTTCTTGAAGTTATGCCCGGTCAACCATGATTATTATATCTGCACGAATATATAGAGAGGAGGGGGGGGGGGGGGGGGGGGATTCACCAAATACAATGGCAAACGTTAACATCTGAAGGGTGAAATTTATAGGTCTTCATATTTGATCATGAATGAACACACACATACACGTACACACTGACAGGTAAAGCCGAGACCCAAGTTAAGCGAACAACAGTTTGAGTCGGCGCATCAGTGTTGCCCTTTGAGTGACGTTTGACCTAGTTTCCCAATAACAACGTAAACGCTTCCTTAGTGCCGATTTTGGCAAGACAATCGTACTCACGACTCAACGTTCTCAGATTTTTTTAGATCCCCCCCCCCCCCCCCCCCCCCCGTGAGGGCATTTTCCGTGGTTTTTAATTGCCGTAGCTTGTTTAACTAGGCCGCTTAGGCGCCTAGCAGCACTTCGTCGGCTTCGTTCGCCATTTGCAATCCGAGACGCCAACTTGAAACAATCAAAAACAAAAATATATTAAAACAAAATCACTTTTTGTTGCGGATTTTGGCTGTAATCGGTAGATATGGATCTCATTCAGTTAATGGCCGGTTGTGATGATACTTGTGAACCAAAATAACTTTTAAAACGGTCCAGGAATTTCCGACCGTCTCTTTGGATTTTTACCTAGAGTCTAAATTTCACTGGCCAAGATCTTGAAGAAAGAAACTGAAACATGAAACAAAAAAATATTAATCTTACTTTGTCCAGTAAGCAGTGTCAGGCGCCTATGCTGGAAATTTGTGTTCAAAGTGAGGTCCCTTGGTTAGAGCAGCCGGAAGTCGTGACAAACACGTTGACATCCTGTTGAACGAAATCACAGCACTGGGAAACATATGCTGGGATTTCACACTTCTGCTGCCAGATCTACGGGCAGAAATTGATTCTGCTCCAAGTCATGGGTTCAACATTTATTTTTTTAGGTATACACAATGATTTCCGAAGAGGGATTGTACCGGAGATTTGATTCTTCAGCGTTCTAGTGTTGTTTCGTTTTCAATTTCATCCAATGCCAATAACATTAACACTATAACATTAACAGCAGTCTAATTACTCTAATTACAGCAGTGTTCTGCTGTTGTGTTACAAATTTACAGATGTTGACCAGTGATCACCCGCATTTCCATCTGTGATCAGGAAGTGTTTGGCTGTGATTCGGTTTATCAAATATGTTGTGGTTTTATTTGTATGAATCGAGCTGGAAGTCTGACAGTATGTCTTGAAGTTGAATTGTAGTTTTGTACACTACTTCATCTAGTAGTCTGGCTTAGTCACGTTAGTGCTATTACTAGTTAAGCTTACTAATCTTAGCATTTCATTCTATTGCAGGGGGTGCTATGATGCTGTTCTTAATCTTAGTTTAGTAAATAACTAATCTTACTCTTACTGTCATAGTGTTTCATTGTGTTGCACTTGCAGGGGGTGCTGTGATGCCATTCTTAATTTACTAGTGTTTCACTGTGTTTCAGGGGGTGCTGTGATGCCATTCTTAATTTACTAATCTTAGTGTTCCACTGTGTTTCAGGGGGTGCTGTGGTGCCGTTCTTAATTTACTATTCTTAATGTTTCACTGTGTTTCAGGGGGTGCTGTCCTAGCGTTGCTACTGGCAGGCTACCTGGGACAGATGTACATGCCACCACCCAAGCCAAAAATCATTGGAATTGATCTGGGTAAGAACCGCAGAACTAGCACAGTAGCAGTAGCACAGTAAAGAAAAAAGGGGGGACTTAGTATCTACAGGGGAAAGCCGAGCATAGGCTTGTGTGCCCTTTACAATGCTTAGGGAATCTTCAGTCTGCTGATGATGATAAGTACTTCCTCAGGGTTCAAGTTCCTCAGTGTCATCAGGGTGCCACATGTGCACATTGTCAGTGAGTCACTGCTCTAGCTTTGGGTGCTCAGTTAATCAGCTTACTCAATTGCTGCATCACTAAGTTATGGCTTTAACTTAAAATGAAGTGTCACTGTCAGCCTGGAAAAATGTGCCATGATAATTAATATGTGCTGAAATTATCCAGCCTTTCAAATATGACCAGATCTGCAAGTGCAAGTAACTAAATGAGGAAAGCTGATTTTCTGCTTTTATTTTCAAGCAGACTTTACAGACATTTGCATTCTTTGTTTTGCTTACTAAGTTGATGTTATTGTTAAATGTCACAAGTCTTTTCCAGCATTTGCTATAACAGTATGAATGCTGTTGCCTGTATTATACTGTTCGTATGAACATTTTACATGTGTTAAAACTTATCCTAAATTTGAATAAACACTAATATTTATAAGTATTCTGTTAAGTTATCTCTCTCTCTCTCTCTCTCTCTCTCTCTCTCTCTCTCTCTCTCTCTCTCTCTCTCTCTCTCTCTCCAATAAAAAGGGCTATGGCCTTATATCAGTAAAATAGTGTCAGTGTCACACTCTCTCTCTCCCTGTCTCTCTCTCTCTCTCTCTCTCTCTCTCTCTCTCTCTCTCTCTCTCTCTCTCTCTCTCTCTCTCTCTCTCTCGTCCTCTCTCTCTCTTGACCTCTCTCTCTCTCTCTCAACCTCTCTCTCTCTCTCGACCTCTCTCTCTTAACTTGTTTCTTGGTTTACTGGTGTCCATTTCAACATGGTTTGTATGAATGTACATACATACTGTACAGCTCATTGTAACCTTAGTTAATACTATAATAGTAGTTTCCCTCATGGGTGAGGGCTGGATGTGTAAAAAGACCTTGAGTCTTCTCCCCTACCCTTGTAAAATAAAGTTTATTCACTCTCTCTCTCTCTCTCTCTCTCTCTCTCTCTCTCTCTCTCTCTCTCTCTCTCTCTCTCTCTCTCTCTCACACACACACAGTCACACACACACGCACACACTTTATTCATATATCATGATAATAATGAACACTTCTGTAACAACTAACATATAAGATTGGTTGTAATAAAAATTAAATATAAATTATATGTTTGTTTTTCATTCCACAGTTTTTTAGTTTTGCTCTCATTTTGTGCTTTCAAAAGTACTATGTAAGCCAAGTATAAAAACAATATCATTCTGTCAAGTTAAGTGTAATTAATACAAAATGTATAACTATGTATACAACACCAGGAATCACCAGCAACTAAACCAGCAATAATGCTTTAAATAATAGGAAGGCCTACACAACAAAAGTAAACATGAGGAAGTGGGGATTTGTCATTTGCTTCAATTACACTTACAGCACACATGGCGACATGCTGACATGGGACCATTCAGTCAGTAACTGTCAATACAAATCCAGCTTGCATCCTTTGCCCCATGGGAGACTGCTGCAGATTGACTCACCTGGTGGCACTGGGCTTTAGTGCCAAAAGGTGCGCAAATGGGGGTCAGATTTTTGACTGTCAATAAAATCCGTTTGAAACACTGTCTTGTTGTTGCTTTGTGTGTGTGTTCATAATTGGTCAGTATCACAGTGGAAACAATATGAGCTCCAAATCTGGAGCAGCTGGAGAAATATTATTTTTTGAAAGTGAAAAGCGCCACGAACTTCAACCCCTGAAAACAGACACGCTCATGGTGAGTACTTTCGATGCTTTCGTTCACGTACATGTCGAATCAAAACATTACCTCAGTCACCGATTTGCACAGAGGAGATATTGCTTTACACAGTCATGTAAAATCAATTATCTCTAAGTTTTGTTTTTGGAGTTAGGGGCTCCAAAATATTCCTCAGTCGAACGTTATGTGTGTTGAAATGTTTCATGACTAGCATCGGCAGACAGTGTAGTGAAGAACGGACTTTCTCTTTCGTCGAAACTTTACTCCAGTCACTGTGGTACGTCACTGCATCAGGCGCCAATGTTTTATTTTACTGCCAAATGTCTGGGTAGAATAATTTTTTTTGCCATTCTTCATAAAATTGTTGCAATAAATAACATTCAACAATGTATTAGATTAAACAAGCAAAGGGGAAAAAATTAAGTTTTTGCACTTTTGCGCTACTTCCGGTCGGCCATGATACACATCCCGGTCATTTGCTTTTAGCACATGGCCGCATGGAAGCGATGTTCTGATATGCAAAAGGTGTGTGGTAATATTTTTGAGGACCGTAACGTTCAACTTTATTTAAACGTTCATTGCAGATTTGGTGGAGATTTAGTCAAATCTTCTGGTTATACGATGATATTTATATTAGTAAGTATTAGTATATGCCAAATCTTTTAAAAGTATCGGAATGTTAGCATACAGAGCTAGTTTTTGTTGCTGTCAATCTAAAGTTTGTTCAGATGCTTTTGTAAATTTGTTTTCACTGAGTTTCTTACAACATGGGTGCGTGTTGAAATCGTAATGTGCGACAGCAGATTGGTTATAAACAGTATATTCTGATCATACTCTTTACATTTTTTGCTTGCACTTAATGCAGTTAATTTTGTTTACAAACTACATCTTCAAACAAATCATCATATATGGTGGACAATTTGAATTTACACAGGTTAAAGTCGTCAAGTTAGGTGTTGAACATTACGATTACAACATGAGCTGTGGAAATAATAACATTCGACATAATTATAGTGACCATGTCTGTGTGCCTTCCAGAGTTCTAAAAATGTAAGGTGCCAATCTTAATAGCATTATTCTTGGGCTGTGATATTTTTAGTAATATTTATTATGATTTTTTATATTTTATTATTATTAATGCTTTCACTTTTAAGTTAACTGTTCAACTATTTTTGTCCTAGGCACCCGAGTCAACATCACCAAGAAACACATGGATAACAGGTTGCATGTGTGTTTTCCTGTGACACCCAAAAGCAGCAAAAGTTACACTCATTCTTACTTGCTCCATTTTCTCTTACAAAAGACTTACTTGTTTGTTAAGTAATATTAATAAGTATTACTTATTTTGTTATTAAAAACAAATACCATATTGTCTCATTAACGTTATGTTATCCACTACAACAAAATTAATGCAGCAAAAACTGTTCACATGGAAATAGTTATGTGTCTTTATACGTTACAGTAATAAAAAGTTACTGATTTATCATTTTCATCAAGAAACAGCATTGTACATCTTGTTGAAATAGTAATGTACAACATATTTGTTAACATCATTTGCTGTTTATGTCAAGAAAGCTTAAATTTAAGGGGAAAAATCATCAAATCTTCCTTGTCACTTATTGTTCTATTAAAGAATAACTGTTTATGTTTCAAAATGTGTTGCTTTTTATTCATTTATAAATGTTCAAGACTGGCTGTATGTTGAACATTACCTATTGCAACAAACCATGCATAGCATGCTGTTCTGTGTGACACAGAACAACAACGGTTCACTTGGTGATACTCATGTGGATCATATCTTGTAAGATCAGTTGGATTTTCACAGTTAACTGCATGATTAGCAGCACAGTGATGTGGGCTTGTAACATTCAACATCTTGTCACAAATCACACTGAAAGTCAAATTTCTCAGGAACACAGAGTATCACTGCCTTCTCCCTTCAGTGGTGGATGACTTCACATGTGTTCATTAAAAAATGCATTACTCACTCACATCCTGTCAACTTTATTTTCTAGTACCTCTGTCCTCTTTTCTTGCACACCTTTTGGCACGAAGTCTAATTATAATTGATATATGTATATGCCGTGTATGGGGCTTTGTATTTAAGTTTAACAAAGCTCATCAACTGCAAATTATCTTTCTTTACCCTACGCTAGCAAAGTGGTGCTGGACACATTGTTATATTATTATTTAGGGCTTTAACAAAGTTCACGTCACCTGCAAATTATCTCCCCTTGTCTTACCCAACACCAGCAAGGTGGCTGTTCACATTGTTACATATTATTTAGGGCTTAAACAAAGTTCAAGTCATCTGTGAATTATTTCCCCTTGTCTAACCCAACACCAGCAAGGTGGCGCTGGGCATATTTGGGCAGTGCTGGTAAAGTCACTCACACATTAAACTTTTAAATTAATAGCTACATGGCTTAGCAGTAGCAGTACTCCACCTGCTTCTCCCTCTTCTTCCATTTTACATTCCAGCCCTTCTTCTGTGTTACTTTACAACCATGGTTAACTCTTGACTACCAAACAAGGTCCCCATCCCATGATGGTATCGGGTGTAGAACTAGGGTGGCAGTTTAGACTGCCTGGCTCATTTCTGATTTTATGAATGGTATTCCATTACAATTTTATGCGTGGTATTCAATCACAATTTTATGCATGGTATTCCATCATGATTTATTGGGTGGTATTCCGTCATGGTTTTATGAGTGGTGTTCCATCATGATTTGAATGAATGGTATTCCATCATGTTATAACCTTCTGCTTTGGGGGGTTCTTTTCTTTTCAGGGACCACCTACTCTTGCGTGGGAATGTACCAAGCTGTGACAGGGGTGATCGACATCCTGGAGGTGGAAGATGGTCACCGCTGTATCCCCAGTGTTGTTGCCTTCAGGTATTGCTCTGCTCTGCACAGCCAGCGATGGGCAAAACAAAACGCAACAGTCTGAAACAGAACGAGGCCCAGAGCACTTGTGCAAAACAACAAACAAGGGAGTTAATTAGTGCTTGAAAGACATCACACACTGACGCAACAACAAAGACTTTAGTCGCCTATGGTAGCTCTCACCTGGCATGTGTGTAAATACAAGGAAATAAACTCCACCAGAGGTACATCCTCAAGTAAGTAAGTAAGTAAACATGGTGCTTAACATCTACAAAAACCATAAGGCTTATTAGGGACGGGGGAAAGAGGGTATGGGGGTAGAGGGAGATTATATACCTGTCGCTACACTGTCACCACCAGAATGACTCCTGCATTAAGGTGGGCAGTGATGAGAGCCGTTTTTAACATTTCATTAATTGTGAGGGACAAAATCACAAAACAGTGTCCACAGACTACAACTTTTGAAGAGAAAGGAGAGCCAAAGTGGATTTGAACCGAGGCCCCTCTGCTTACCAGCCTAATGCCTTACCACTAAGCCAAATCGGCTCACATGTATCCTCAAAAGGGATGCCCTTCACACACACACACGCACACACACACACACACACACACACACACACACACATATATATATATACCCTCCATTTCAGGCACACTTGGCAACCAGTGTGTACAAGCATAAGACATAACCAATTTTTATTTAAGACTGGACAAAATCCTTTGATCTCAAAACTGGCTCAACATATATTTATAAACACACAAATACACACATTTACATGTTAGCCTTATAGTGAATGTTACACAGATAAACACATCTGCATGTTAGCTTCATAGTCAAAGTGAAAACCTCTGGTGCAGTTTGTATACCTTGTATTTACTCGCATGCCAGTTGAAAGTTACCATAGGCAACTCGGGTCCTTGTTGCTGTGCTAGTGTGCAACATCTTTCAAGTGCTAATTAACTCCTTTGTTTGTTAGGGGGAAAAGAAAGAAAAAAGCAATAACACTAACAACATCATGCTTTCTGCCTCTACACAGACTTGGACTCTGCAGATATTTATGAAGTACAGTACTGTACAATACAGAACTTTACAACACAGCTCATATGCTACAAGTTTCAGTTCCATGAGATAATTAGTGCTTGAAAGACATCACACACTGACACAGCAACAAAGACCTTAGTCGCCTACAGTAGTTCTCACCTGGCATGTGAGTAAACACAAGGAAATAAACTCCACCAGAGGTACATCCTCAAGTAAGTGTCACAAGACAATGTCGTGGAAGGATCTGATGTGGAAGGATTTGCCAAAATAATTCTGCTAAAATACATTAGTTGTTAATATTTGATGCCTTCAGTGTGCAATAAGCTGTAAAGATGCTGCTGATGTTAAGCACTGGCATCAGACTTCTAAAACGAGATGTTGACTGCAGCACAGGCAGAATGTTGCCTCTGTGACATGGATGATGATAATTTAATATCAAATGATACTGCAGCAGAAACTGGCTCAAATGTAACACTGTTGGCAGTGTTTCTTAAATGCAGTGAAGATGACCTAAGTCATGTTTACAGTGTTTTTTGTGTGCAGTGATGAGGGCACTGTGGTGGGTTACAATGTCTGTTGACTGCAGTGAAGATGACCTAAGTCATGTTTACAGTGTTTTTGTGTGTGCAGTGATGAGGGCATTGTTGTGGGTTACAAGGCCGTCGCACAGGCAGATCACAACCCCAGGAACACTTTGTATGATGCCAAACGCTTCATCGGCAAGAAGTTTGACAAGAAGGAGGTCGAGGAAGCTCAGAAGCAGTACGCCTTCAAGGTTAGAATGAGCTGGAAATGATTGTGTGTGCCAGCTAACAATGGCAAAATACAGTTTTCAAATGACACTGCATGGAAATGCAAGCAAGGCAGTTCAAAATCTGTCAGTTGGGTTGGCTTACAGTACTTTGTAAAAAGGAAAGGACACACACACATGCATATCCACAAGCACACACACACACACACACACACACACACACACACACACACACACACACACACACACACACACATGCATATGCACACACACACACACACACACACACACACACACACACACATATATACACACGCACAGAGGCATATATATTTCTAAGAGAGGTTATTTACTCTAAATCTAATGCTTTGTTGCGGAAGTATTGTAGTGAATTTAAAGTGCCTTCTTTATGACTTTGCTTGTTACATTCAGCTTGAAGCAGATGAATATGGGATGATCCGCTACGTTGTGACGGTGAACAAGACAGAGCGACGAGTGTCACCAGAGGAAGTTGGGTCCGTGATTGTTGGCACACTACGCAGCGCTGCAGAGCGAAATCTTACAGTACCAGTGAAAAGGGTTGTGATGTCAGTGCCTGCTGAGTTTGATGACATGCAGCGGAATTACACCCGAAAGACAGCATCCATTGCAGGTAGGATAATTAACATAATTATGCCAAGGTAAAATGATGGCAAGGATACATATGTCACAGATTTATCTTGATGAAACATTTAACTTCTGGGATTTTGATTCAAGGTTGTCAGAATTCTTGTTGACATTTGTAATATCTTTCAGGCTATGCAAGATTTTGAGGCCTTTTTGTGGGTGTTGTTTTTTTTTGTTTCATTTGTTCTGTTGTGATTTCCCCCTTCATTTACCTAAGGTTAACACCTCAGTAAACTTGTCTAAACAGTTCGACAGCTCTGAGGTTGATCCTCTCTGTTACATCCGTCAACAGTTTCACTTCCTGGTTTCCTGGTTGAAAATATGTGACAAATGACAAGTCCAGCGTCCTCAATCAATGAAACGATGTTAAACAAGTCTTCAGCTTTGAAATGAATTTCCCTTTGTAGCTGTAGATTGGCAAGTTGGACAGTTTTGATTTTAAACTTCTTTTTTTTTCTTTTTTTTTACTTTCAATGTCTTAATGAAAGGAATTCAGTAGCTGTTTAGTAACAATATCTTGATGAAAGCAAAGCTCATGTGTAAGACAGACCTGGCTCTCAGAGGCATCAGATCTTTATAATAAAAAAAATGTATAAGTACACTGGAGAGTATTACGTAAAAGTAAACTTTTTAGCATAAAGCCCGTTCTTAATTGGGCGAATAGTTGTTCGCGAACCTAGTTGGAAGTATTCGGCAAACCTAGCTGGTTCTTAATTGGGTGAACTGTTCTTTGCAAACCTAGTTGGAAGTATTCATCGAAGCTATATTCAGGGTTCAAAAAGCTTCACTCAACATGTTCTGGGAACATCGCCCTATTCGACGATCATTGCCTCTGGTTGGCTGAGAGCAGAGCTCTCCTGTGGATGAAGAAAAATAAAAATGGATGACGGTGTCACTAGGTTCTTCACTCGCTTCAGAGGGAATTTGTTGACTTCTGGGAGGCGCAGCTTTGTCTCAGAGACCCAGAAAGAGATATTAGTTAGTTGAATTACCCTGTGAGGGATGATGAAAGTATACTGACTTGACTGACTTGACTTTAGCCTACGTTTTCGATCATGCTGTCTGCTGCGTGTCTGCCGCAAGTTCGGGCCGAAGCTTGCATCTCATTACGAGCCAGTTGAGAACGAAGTAAAGTTTGGACTGTCCGAACCATGTTTGGCGAACTAAAAGTTCAATTAAGAAAGGAATCACAGTTCGTCGAAGTGTCCGAAGTATGTTCGGCAAACAAACATTCGCCCAGTTAAGAACGGGCTTAAGGGTTCCCTGGTTCTTGGATTGTGAATGTGATGGCAGGTAACTGTAAGTAAGGGAGACAATTAGTCTGGTGCTTAATGCCAGTTTTCCACTCAGCCTGCTTTACAAATGCAAGCCATAAGTTAAGAACGGGCTTAAGGGTTCCCTGGTTCTTGGATTGTGAATGTGATGGCAGGTAACTGTAAGTAAGGGAGACAATTAGTCTGGTGCTTAATGGCAGTTTTCCACTCAGCCTGCTGTACAAATGCAAGCCACAAGTTGCTGCAGCTTGCCCTGCTTTAAACCTTACCCCATGATGCCCAGCACCACTTGTTGCAGTGCTACATTTTGTCAGTCTTTTCTTTCTTTTTACAAGCCAGCCACAGTGTTTACTGGATTCAGCTTGGGAACAAACCTGACCAGACCTCAGTTTTATCTGAAGATATGTGTGTGTCTGTGTGTGTGTGTGTGCATGCGTGAGTGTGTGCACGAGTGTGTGTGTGTGTGTGTGTGTGTGTGTGTGTGTGTGTGTGTGTGTGTGTGTGTGTGTGCGTGTGTGTGTGCATGTCTGTCTGTGTGCTGTTGCAAGGTCAAACCACCAGAGTTGGACTGTGGCAGCCTTGGTGATGGGGGCTGCTGCATGAAAACAGCAGCTTCATCACCCTTATAACTCATCAGAACAGCAGTGGAAAAGTGTACCATCTTTGGCCAAATGTGCACCTGATTTGTGAAGCAACAAAAAATGTCCCCAGTCTACTTGATAAGCAGGTCATGATGTGTGCACGGCAGGTCTGGAGGTGCTGCGTGTGATCAACGAGCCGACAGCAGCAGCCCTGGCATACGGACTGCACAAGAAGACGGGGCTGCACAACGTGCTGGTGGTGGATCTGGGGGGAGGGACACTGGACGTCTCCTTGCTCAACGTGCAGGGAGGCATGTTTCTCACTCAGGCCATGGCAGGTACGGTGGTAGTTTTCTCTCAGGCCATAGCAGGTACAGTGGTCGTTTTTCTCAGGCTATGGCAGGTACGGTGGTAGTTTTTTCTCAGGCCATAGCAGGTACAGTGGTCGTTTTATCTCTCAGTGGCAGGTGTTGTGACATGTTTCTCACTCAGGCCATGGCAGGTACGGTGGTAGTTTTCTCTCAGGCCATAGCAGGTACAGTGGTCGTTTTTCTCAGGCCATAGCAGGTACGGTGGTCGTTTTTCTCAGGCTATGGCAGGTACGGTGGTAGTTTTTTCTCAGGCCATAGCAGGTACAGTGGTAGTTTTATCTCTCAGTGGCAGGTGTTGTGACATGTTCCTCTCTCAGGCCATGGCAGGTATGGTGGTAGTTTTTTCTCAGGCCATGGCAGGTATGGTGGTATTTTTTTCTCAGGCCATGGCAGGTATGGTGGTATTTTTTTCTCAGGCTATGGCAGGTATGGTGGTATTTTTTTCTCAGGGCATGGCAGGTACTGTGGTAGTTTTATCTCTCAGTGGCAGGTGTTGTGACATGTTCCTCTCTCAGGCCATGGCAGGTATGGTGGTAGTTTTTTCTCAGGCCATGGCAGGTATGGTGGTATTTTTTTCTCAGGCCATGGCAGGTATGGTGGTATTTTTTTCTCAGGCTATGGCAGGTATGGTGGTAGTTTTTTCTCAGGCCATGGCAGGTATGGTGGTAGTTTTTTCTCAGTACCTGCTATGGCCTGAGAAAAAACTACCACCGTACCTGCCATAGTGGTAGTTTTTTTCTCAGGGCATGGCAGGTACTGTGGTAGTTTTATCTCTCAGTGGCAGGTGTTGTGACATGTTCCTCTCTCAGGCCATGGCAGGTCCTGTGGTATTTTTATCTCTCAGTGGCAGGCGTTGTGGCATGTTCCTCTCTCAGGCCATGGCAGGTACTGTGGTATTTTTATCTCTCAGTAGCAGGTGTTGGTGCTGTGGTAGGTTTCTCTCTCAGTGGCAGGTGTGACATGTTCCTCTCTCTCAGGCAGTAGCAGGTACTGTGGTATTTTTCTCTGTCAGTGGCAGGTGTTGTGACATGTTCCTCTCTCAGGCAGTAGCAGGTACTGTGGTATTTTTCTCTCTCTAGTCACCGGCCATGGCAGGTCCTGTGGTATTTTTCTCTCTCAGTGGCAGGTGATATATGTCTGTCTCTCAGGCTATGGCAGTACCTGTTTTTTGTTTTGTTTTATTGCTTTTTTTATATTTTAATATAGGCATTGTGAACTTATGAGTATACTGCTCTGATACATGTGATACTCAGTGGTTTTCTTTGCAAATAGGAATCTCATAAATGCATACATGGATCTCCTTTAATTTCAAAAGTATTTTCCTGCTTCATTTTTTTTCCCCCCTGCTTTTTGGAGGGTTTTTTTTTGTGTGTGTGTGTGTGTGTGCATGACACGAGATAACACTTGTCTGTCTATTTGTATTCCAGTACTAGAGGCAGATAGGTTAGCTTATATTCAGAAATGATGTATGTCAGTGTTGTGGTAAAGTTCAATTCTGGTTGTTTTGTTGTTGTTGTTTCTGTCTTACTGTAAAGATCAGACGGTCAGGGGGTGAGTTTTAGCCATGGGTCAGAACTGAGACAGTGCTCATCATTTGGCACATAGTCTGAATTTTAAAAAAAGCATGTGCTTTTATCCAGAAATACAGTCCAGTGAAAATGTTTCACATCTCCATTCAGTTGTCTCCTTTATAAGCTATTGTTCATGTTTAGTCATTTGTCTGAAGTCTAAACATTGACCCCCTGTGGTTGACGGGAAGTTAGTATCCGGAACTAACTGTGATGATATGGTGACTGTGTCCATAATGTAGCCTTGGTTTACATTAGATCTACATAAGAGCACTGCACTTCATTCCACATGTTCACAATGAATGAATGAATTATAAGGCGTAACATCCACAGAGACATCAGTCTGTTAGCTACAGGTTCATGTTCAGTTCATCCTGCTGTTTTATGTAGGCATCATCTGAGGCAAGTTGAACCTCAGCCCCCTTCCACTCTCCTCCCCAAAGCAAAGATGACAGGGAAAGGGGGGGGGGAGGGGGAGGACTCAGCTGGGCTGAATACACAACACATATTTATCCCTTGTGCACTCGCAAGGATTGTCGCAGAAATGTCAGCAGAAAATTGAACATGAAGTGATTGTCTCCCTTGACAGGGTGGGTGTTCAGATGTGGCTCTTATAATTATAGTTACGTAGTAATTGCATTTTATGAGTTCCTGTTAACTACACAGGGTCTTTTCAGGAAGGCAAATAAAGGGATAAACCAACAAATGTATTATTGTGATTTAGGAGTTATCGTGGAGTAGTGTTGTTTACAGTAGGGGGGTGGGGGGGGGTAAAATAAAATAGACTTGGTAACTCCCCTCTTTTTTTGGGGGGGAGGGGGGGGGGGCGTGGGGTGGTGAAGAGATATTTGTTCCTTTACCCAATTTGTTTTAATGATACCCTGCTGATCAGTCTACTAAGAGAAGGGATTAGGTGTCACTTTTGATCCAACTGCTCTTGCTGTTTCCATCTAATCCTGTTCAGTCTGTCTGTAGTGCAGAACTCTGTGTGTTTGGCCTGTTCTCAGGAATCTGGTTTCTGTTCAGCAGCAAGCTGGTGCTTGTGTGGAACAGGCTACTTAGGCCTTAAACATGAGAGACAGCATTTCTTGTTGTGTCATCACATGTCAGGGAGTTAGCTGGGAAGGGAGGCTATTTACTGTGGAAAATCCCAAAGTGAGCACAACTGTTCATCATTGTTACGTAGGCCCCAAAATACAACAGGAACTCTCTCGTGTTTTGCACATTTCACAGAATGTCTGAATAGGCGAAACACAAACATCATGGGCTTTTTCAGCCCACGTGACGCTGTTTGGATTTCCATATGTTTGCAGTGTGGGTGTTGTCTCGTAGAAAACACGTCAGGCAATCATTGTTGGCATTGATTGTGGTTCAGAAATTGCTGTGAGGTAATGCTGAGCAAGCCTAGGCCATTGCGACAAAATTGGGTTTTCAGCATTTATCACCAGCTGCTACAGCAAGTGATGGGGATGTTGCTCTATAAAAAAGAACACCTCATGCTGTCTTTTATGTTCACTCACATTGCTCTAGAATAATTTACACACTTGGGCTGCAACAGCATCATTGTTTTGTTTCATTTTCCTGTGTGGGTGACTGTATCGTTTAAACAACTTTCTACAAGTACAACCACTATTTGTTGTGTGTGTAAATCAGCATTTTAAATTTTAGCTGTCATGAATATGAAATGTATTTTTTTTTCTGTGCTAGAAATAATATTAATGAGTGGAGCACCAGTAATCTAGGTTCTAGTTGAGACATTCTTTCTTCTTATTCTACCTACCCATTACCAGTAATGCTGTGTTTGTAGTATGTGTGTGTTTGATAAAATAAGCATATCCTTTTTATGTAAGTGTTCTGGTCTCTTACAAGATGGGAGGACCATAAATAATGTGGGTCCCCATAAAGAGCTGTTTTAAAAGTGAACATTTTGTTGTTTTCAGATGCCAGGCATTATGACATAAAGAGACTGACTCATAATTCACTTCAAAAGAAAGTAGATTTTGCTAATATCGCTTTTGTGATTGGAGATTCTCACAGTGTGTTAACAGTGATTCCATCATTAACAGCTTTTCTTGAGTAAATAATGAAGGAAACAGTATGTAACACTAACAGCTGTTTGTTGTCATCAGCCAAGCTTCATCTGATATTACATACATTTTTAGTTTCAGTGCAAGATTTCCCTTGGTTAGTAGCAAAGCCTTGTCAGTGTTTCAGTCTGTGACCATTACAAATGTTGAAAGTGAGTGAATTCAGTGCAGGAGCACAATGTCACCTTTCCACATATTGAATGCTGGATCTTGTTTTCGTGATAAAAAATTTCCTTTTGTGTCAGTAAAAGAAAACAGAACTGAGAAGAAGAACAAAATGTATTAAAATGAAAAATTCAAGGGAAATGATAACTCTCATCATTTTTATATAGATATAGATCTGCTTGAATTAGCAATGCGTAAAAACTGTTGAGCAAAATGGACAATTAGTGCATTGCAGTAATAATTGACTTTGCATGTATTGGAAATTTGTGATGTTATTGTCAGATCAGATTATTATTACTATTATTACATTACTCTTAAACCTAACACTGTCAACAGGTGATAATAACATGCAGCTTCAAGGACTGCACAATTTAAATTTGCTTAAAAATGTAACACTGAAGTCTAATGGATACTGTACTCAGACTAAAGTTCGCAGGAGCAATCTACTATGTGTCACACCTATTAAAAACAAAACAAAAAACAAAGCAGCAGGCACAAACTTGAAATAGATACCCGACATTAATTTAGGAAAACTTTTTTTATGTCAGATGAGCCTAAGCCCTTTCTATGACACATCACATGACGTGTCAATTGCACCAACGGCGTTAGTCATAACGGAAATTCCCGATTGAGTCGGCGGTATTACGGGAGTTCTCTCCCTCACCCTCTCTCTCTCCAAATTCAATCTTGCTTTACAGTTTTGTTTTCGTTTTTGTTTCATACTATTGTTTCATTTGAGCTCTATTGGTAGGTTCCTATGATTTTGATAGTAATGATTGCTATGGTTTCGAGTGTTTTATTTTGCTTATGTTGTGTGTGTGTCATCAGGGGCAGATTATTATTTTTTAGGCCCATTTGTGATCTCTATCCTTGCCTTTTGAACCATCAACACATATTTACCCCTATCTTACGGGCTGACTAAACATTAATTTAGGAAAACTTTTTTTTATGTCAGATGAGCCTAAGCCCTTTCTATGACACATCACATGACGTGTCAATTGCACCAACGGCGTTAGTCATAACGGAAATTCCCGATTGAGTCGGCGGTATGACAGTGTTAGAGTGTTGACTGCAATGACAGTGTTAGAGTGTTGACTGCAATGACAGTGTTAGAGTGTTGACTGCAATGACAGTGTTAGAGTGTTGACTGCAATGACAGTGTTAGAGTGTTGACTGCAACAAGGTACGTGTGCAGCTGTCACAATGTCTTTTCTCACCTCATGTTTCCTAGCAGCACTGACTGGGCATTAAACATATGTTTTTGTTGTTGTTAGTGTGCAAACAAATATGCAGGCAGTAGGTAGTGAATATAATTATATGCTTAGCAAACTACAGTTTTGCATGCAGTTTGGTCGAAACTGGCAAAAAGCATGCAGTCAAAGGGAATTTTTATATTTATAACAATTGTTTTGTGTATGGGCCAGTGGCCTTCACAGTAAACATGTGTCAGTGTCAGCATCTCACCTGGCATGTGAGTAAATACAAGGTACATAAACTCCACCAGAGACACAAGGTACATAAACTCCACCAGACACAAGGTACATAAACTCCACCAGACACAAGGTACATAAACTCCACCAGAGACACAGTCACATAAACTCCACCAGAGGCACAGTTACATAAACTCCACCAGAGATACGAGGTACATAAACTCCACAAGAGATATGAGGTGCATAAACACCACCAGCAGCACAAGGTACACATGCATGTTTGTTTCTCTGTTTGATGCAGGCAACAATCACTTAGGCGGCCAGGACTTCAACCAGCGCTTGCTGCAGCACATGCTGGGCGTGGTGAAGGAGCGGTTTGGACAACCACTGATGGACAAAGCAGACGTGCAGGCGCTGCGGCTGCAGGTGGAGGAGGCCAAACTGAACCTCACCCACCACCTGGAGACCCGCATCACCCTCCCTCTGCACTCTTTTGGCGGCAAACTCTTCCAGCAGTCTATATCACGGACCTTGTTTGAGGACCTCAACTATGACCTATTCAAAAAGGCGCTGCTGCCCATTGACCGGGTCCTGGAGGTGACGCAGCTCACCACAGACCAAGTGGATGAGGTCGTTCTCGTTGGGGGGTCCACCAGGATCCCCAAAGTTAGGCAGCTGATTCGAGACTATTTTGGTAAGCAGCCCAACACTGCCATCGAGCCGGAGCTGGCAGTGGTCAGTGGTGTGTCTATACAGGCAGGCATCATCGGGGGGATGTGGCCTTTGACTGTCAGCGCAGTGGAGCTGCCGACTAGAGTATGGAAAATTCATGTTCACTGATTGATCTGTTTTGGCTGTGATACCAGTGTGTTTTTTGTTTAAAAGAAAAGTAAGATGGGGATACAGATAATCCCTTGTGATATATATGTATATATTTATGCCTTGACTGGTTCAAGTTTGTCTTACATCAAAAGATTTATATTTATTTAAGTTATTCATCTGTATGATGAAGGTGCTTGGTTTGGGAATGGTTTTGTTTGTTTTATTTTGTTTACATGCACTGATGCAGTTTTTGTTTTTTCTCCCTGTCTAGATTTCTTCGTTTTCTTTAATGAAGTCAGAATTTAAATTAATCATGGGGGCATGTGGAGTGACAGAATCCAGATTTCCTGAAAAAGAATCGATCTCGATCTGGACTGCAATATCCAAAGAAAATAATTCCCATGCGTTTAATACATTAAATAGGTGCAGTAAGGCTTGGGCTTGAAAATCTGGTAGCAACTCTTTGGGACCAGGTTCAGCATCACACAGCCACATGCATCCATGATTAGTTCATTATAACAGAATTTACCTGGTCTGATCCAGAGTTAAAATTCAGTCAAGTTGTTTGAAAAGTGTTTAATGTTGACAACATTTTGTCTCTTGATTAGACCACAAATTTTAACAGTAATCAAAAGATGAGCAACCCCAAGACAGCCATAAAAAAAAGAGTCAACAACAAAAAAATCTAAAATGAGAACTTGCATGCTTTTATGGGTTTTATCTTTTCAGCGTGTGTGTCTGTGTGAATGTATTTGCTTATATGCGAGGGAGAGAAAGAGGGTGAGCATCAATCATATTTAATTTAGTCTTTCAGAATTCTAATCTAAGTACCTTTTAGTCACAGTGTTAAAACAATGAAAACTATTCCATGTAAAGTCTGTGTTTGGTTTTCTTGTTCTCCCCCACCCCCATCACCCCTTTTTTTTCTTCTTCCTGTTGGTGTGTGTGTGTGTGTGTGTGTGTGTGTGTGTGTGTGTGTGTGTGTGTGTGTGTGTGTGTGTGTGTTAGCTTATGGTGACAGTCACTCGGTGCTGCAATATGCGACGTATTTCGTGTGGTTGTTTTCCCTGTTTTGTCCGTTACGATTGAGAAACAAACATTCAATCAATATCTGATCGGTTGATCAGCTGTTTTCATTTGCAATGCATGAAATGGTTAGTATTGCTTGTTTGTCTCTCTTTTTGTCTTGCTTTTCATTTTCTTTAAATGTTTCTCCTGTTTTTTCTCCTCATTACCATTATCACTATCATTATCCATTATTTTTGAAATAACACACTAGAAGCTTGTAATAACATTTATATGGCAGTGTGAGATAATCGACTACAAGAAAAGAGATTTACTACTGGAAGAAAAAAATTAATTAAGAAATACTTTCATACAGTTCAAGTTTTAACAGTTGAAGAGACTGATCCCTTCATTGTCAATTCAGCAAATAATGAAACAGGCCATCAACTCATAAACCTCAAAAAAATGGACCCTTAGTTTCCAACAAGTGATTGGGAAATGAGAACCACCTTTCTGCGATTAATCAATGTGAGTGGACCATCAGGTCAGTGTGGAAGGATTTCATCTGTCACTGCATTAAAAAGAAAGAAAAAATGAGCTCCTAACCCATACAGGCCTATGTCAGTAAGTGCTTACACATTCTTTTAATGTACATGTTTTCAAGTTTCAGTGCACACGCGCACGCACACACACACACACAAACACGTATTTCAGAGCAATATGAGACTGAAAAAGGTGTTTTTTAAAGAGGAAGATTTCAAAGAACTGACAGAGGTAGAATTATGGACAGAAACGGGGAGTTTAAGAGAACTGCTGGTCCATCTGTGGCCAAGCTTGGTGTGATTGTACATGGCATACATATTCTGACAATAACAGTAAATGACACTATCTAGGCACACAACAGGGGTATTTTACCGTGGAAGGCTTGTGCAACAAAGCTTGCTAGCTGTGTCCTGCCATTCAGTTGAGTTCAAGATAGAATTTACACACTGGAAAAAGCCTATATGCACTGCACCCCATCTCGCAGAAGTTTCCCCAGTGTTTCCTTTAAAACGGTGCCATTGTTGATCCGATTGACCCTTTCTTGTCTTTCCAAGAGAATTTTGTTGTTAAGTGCTTCCTCTTTCTTTGCCTCTCTCCTCCAGGCAGTTAGCGGTACTTGGATTTGACAATCTGTACTCTCAAGCTTCTCAATGCTACAGATGTTATGAGCCACAAGCCACCTGTGACGGTTGCTTTGCATGGTGTGTCTGTCAGCTTGGTCATTTCCTTTCACCTGGGCATGTCCAAGACAGTATGTCCACAGGAGTCTGTTTGTGATGTAAAAGGTGTAATGATTATGATGATGATGATAATGTGAAACCCTTAACTACCGTGGCAAAAGAACACCTCTCAATGAAAGACCACCCTGGCAAAAGAACATCTCCCTCGATGAAAGACCACCATGGCAAAAGAACACCTCAATGAAAGACCACACCACCCTGGCAAAAAAAAAAAAAAAAAAAAAAAACTCTCTCAATATAAGACCAGTTTTGCTTAAATTTTAGGATGGTTTTCCAATGAACAATACAGTGAGTTCCACTGCACATGAAAAAGACCAAAATCAAATAAGAAAAGGGTATCTTGTGTTTGGTTATTTAGCAACAAATTAAACTGTATAGTCACTCACATTGTGGTGAATACATACTACCTTTGGTGTTTGTCTCAGTCTGTGTGTAAATTGAATTGTGTGTTTGGCTGTCTATGTGATATCTGAGATACATTTATAATAACATTTATAAAGCAGCCTTTCTCTCAAGAGCTCTCATAGCACTTTACAGTTATTAACAACATTTACGCTATAATTACAGTTACAAAATACACATGCGCCACAGACGCATTGAGTCAAGCAGCGAAATCCTGCCCCTCTCTCTCTCTCTCTCACACACACACCAATACCAACACCAATCAGTATCATGTTGGGAAAAGGTGAATTTAAGTGCTGATTTAAAGGAAGAGGCTGACTGAGAGATGTCTGGAACCTAATTTAAGTTGCAGAGTACATGAGTTATTTGCAAGTTCCCCCACTACCTTAATAAAGAGCCTCCCCACCCCTACCCGGACCCCACCTCACCCATGTTCTAGGCAACAACGACACACCTGCTGCAGATCCATCATTTTGATCATAATTGTGTACATCTACTTACAGCTGAAAAAAAGACCATCATCTCACAACCTTAGGACACAAGCAAATGAATAGCCATACTATGTGGATCACACAGCACACTAATCATACATTTATACATTAAGATTTAATTCAGTTGATTTGTTAGTTTCAAGACGTGATGCGATGCGGCGGTGGTCACTGCTGCTGCGGCAGGTTTTTTCACCTACGTGTGAAAATTGATGCACTGCCTTCATGTCAGTTTTGTCACCAGGTATATAATCTGTCTTTTCAGTCTTTCTTCAGTGTGCGAGTGCGCGCTCTCTCTCCCTCTCTGTGTTGTGTTCTCTCTCTCTCTCTCTCTCTCTCTCTCTCTCTCTCTCTCTCTCTCTCTCTCTCTCAGTGTGTGCTGTGTTGTCAGTGTTGTGTTTTATTATCCCTGTGACAGTCAGTGTTAATTTTGTAATTCTTTGCTTAGACTACAAGGCTATTGCTGCCTGTATCTTGGCTGTGAGCTATATGTCGAATATGATTATAATTTATCAGATCCCATGTCAGTGATCGTGTGCTGGGGTTGATCGTGTACGTGTTATGCATGTCCTGTAGATATGTTAAATGGAATGATTGGTATGGTTTGATAAGGTGGAAGGTAATTGTGGCCTGACTTTGACTGTGATACTATTTTTGTCAGAATGTTTCACTGTACCACGCGAAGTGAAGCGGTTCATAGCAAAACATGGTGATCCTAACAAGTTTCCTGTACTATTAATTATTATTTCCACCAACTGATCAGGCCATCAGTGTCAGTAGATAATGTGGTCAAACTTCTTTTGTGAAACTGTCATGCCTGATCCTGACCTGCTTTGATCCTTCCAGACAACAAAATAATAATGTCATGGAAATTTGTAAAGCACCCACTAAATAAGTACTAAATAAGCATAGCACACATAACGTACATCAAGATTACCAGTAAGAAAAATTTATATGGAAAAGACTCAAGATGAAAAAGCTAACACTGACGTAATGTAGATAAGGTTCATGTAGATAAGGGTTCAAGCGTAACTATGTACACACACACACACACTGTACAGACTGAGCACACTAAGGCTTATTAGGGGCGAGTGAAGGAGGGGGGGGGGGGGGGGGGGCGAGAAGGGGGTATGGAAGTCGATGAAGAGGGAGATTATGTATACCTATCGCTACACTGTCACCGACAGAATGACTCCTGCATTAAGATGGTCAGCGATGAAAGTTAGAGCCATTCAAATGTTTTATTAATTACAGTAAGGGGAGCCGAAGTGGGTTCGAACCAAGGCCCTTCTGCTTAACGCCTTACCGCTAGGCAAAACTGACTCACGGACGTGTCAAAACGGAATTTCCCGTTCGCATATTGAATCCCGATATTACGGCGTCTTCTTTGTTGGCTCAAGCCGCTCAAAGGTGGGTGAGGCGAATAATGTGAGTCTTCCAGCATGGTAAATATGTTAGTTTGTGTTAATGTGCTGCTGTTAGGTTGGAGCAGTGTCACTGTAGGTCAAGTTTGACCGTTGCCTGGGAGCAATTTAAAAAGAAAAAAGTGTCTGGATTACACTGCTGAACCGAAGAAAGGCAAGATGCAAAATGGCGCCTGAACATTTCGACCGCCTAAACACACGCCACAGTTTGCTTTTTGAGCCCTTCATCTGCGCAGCATCGATAGAAAACTGCCAGTGTGTTCTTTGGCAATGCTTCACGATACAGTCTTTGGGTGTAGTACCACGATTTCCTTTTGATGCAGTCACAAACGGCAAAATCCGTTTGATGAGCTGATTCTGTGATGTGAAACTAAAAGAGGAGACTTTTGAGTTTTGCTGACAAAAAGTGACATGCGGCTAGTCAGTGTGGCCATGTGATACGAGAAACAGCATTCAGTGGCGCGTGCTAGAAGAGTACATGCTCATGGAAGATCAGGTCATACCAGTAGTCTGTACAGTCACCAATTTTTAACTAACGTTTCACTTGAGTGAGTTTCCGCAGGCTGTTCAGATCTGTTCAGTACAGACTGAACAGACCGTTATTATTCTGCACTGAACTAGCGCACAGCCAACGCGGTAACACCGCCGCTGCGCAGTTGATTGTTGTCATGAATACAAGCTTTGAATGTTCAATAAGGTAGGTTGACATATTAGGGACAATTAAGCTGAGACCAATGCCAAAGCATAGCTTTACGTCCACGGAAACCAAAAGGCTCGTTAGGACGGACAGCCCAGGACGGCCACCTCGACTCTCACACAGCTCCTGAACTATGGTTTGAACATAGCGAGTGCGTGAACATAATACTAAGCCTCGTCGGGGCCCGTGGTGACACCGGGTCCTCTCAGTCCATCTCTGATTTGCTTGGCTAGGCCGGGTCCTCCTTTGACATGCTTGGCTAGGCCGGTCCTTTGACTTGCTTGGCTAGGCCGGGTCCTTTGACTTACTTGGCTGGGGCCTTAACTATGAATCGGGACTACGGTAGGCCAGGCCTAAACCAAAGTTCCTGACTTTAGAGTCCGAGACTTTGAGTTAGGCAAAGTTCGTATACATGGACGCGGACAATGGTCGAGACAACAGAGTCTCTGACTTCGCACTGATAAAAAAGTGGTCATCACACGCGTCATCGCTTGCGCTAACTTTAGACGGGGCAATCCCATCTGGGCATGCGCACCGACACGCGTCGTCCACTTCCCTGCGACGTATTTCGTACGCGCAAACATCGGTAAACATAAACATTAGGTGAAGGCATGCCTAGCAGGCCCCGATTCTGGATGTGATTCGCCATGTTTTACTTCTGCAACACCCAAGCGATCTCGACGAGGTCATTATTCGTAAAAACGCTAATCTATCGACATCTTCGATGGAGTATTCTTCTTCTCATTTACTGAATAGGTAGCCTACGCTGTGCAGATGAATTTAAATAACAAGAAAATAAATCAAGTGATAATGTAAGACGTCAAGCAAACTTGCTGTCATAATAATTTGCGAACATTAAATCGTACGATCACGTTAATCAGTCATTATGCCGGCGTCGCTCGGCGAGTGCGACCTTTCCTCCCTCCACTGAAAGAGCTTTGGCCGACGAACAGTCTAGTACTCATTTGACGAAGTAAACGAAAGAAAATAAAACTATATTTTTTTAATTAAAAAGAGAGAGAAGACACTGGATTCAGACGTAAAGATGCAACAACAGCAAAAAACTACCAAAAACAACAAGAAAAACCAACTTTCCAAGCATAACAAGGCTAAAAGCAGTCATAGTCCCGGGCCTACGGCCTTTAGTCCAGCGAAATCGCTAGCCTAAATATCGGCTGTTTAGGCCCGAGGTTCGGCCCGGACTTTGGAGTAGTCTCCTTTCCCGTGTGAAGCCACTGGCTAAAGGATGGTTTCAATTAGCGTCGGTCAGTTGGCCGAGCTGTAGACAACAAGCGACAAGAAGTGACTCGAGTCGGCCTACATCGAAGTCTTCCATTGAGCCTCGCTGGTCGTGACAAGATTTACGTGAGATAAGACTAAAGTGACCGAGTAGTCGATTTATTCCCTAGCTGCGATCTTGAGTGGATGAAACTGCAGTTAAACTAGTTAAAGCATTCATGTGTAGGCACACCATCTAGTTCGCTCAGTTCAGTACATTCATATGTGTGTGTACCACGGTGGCTGTTTGTGTATGTGTGTGTGTGTGTGAAAGGGGGGCGGGCGTTGCACTCGTGTGTGTGTGTGTGTGTTATTAGAAGAAGAAAACAAATTTCTGCGGAAATAAGAAAAATGCACCAAAAACGATTTCATCATCCTTATAATCCTTACTGGCTGCACTGGGGGGAAATGTCTGCCGAAACTTTCCAAATTGTTTGGTCTTGTCAGAATATTAAAGACATTTAATGATATTTTAATTTGATGAGTTTTGACCATGTATGTGTTGTTGCTTGCTTTGTGCCGGCAAGATTTACCCCCCAAAAACAACACTTCTTCTGTGTGTGATACGCATGCCCTCGTTTGTTTTTCCAGCTCATCTGTTAGTTGAGCATCCCGGCATTGGTGGGGACGGAGTGTTGCAGTCTCTCTCTTCTTCTTCTTCTTTTTTTCTTTCTTTTTTTCTCTCTCTTCTTTTTCATTTATTCAAATCTTTTTTTTTTCTTTTTTTTTCACACACAGAATCTCTGCAATCGGGGACGGAGTGTTGCAGTCTCTCTCTTCTTCTTCTTCCTTTATTTTTTTTATATTTTTTTTTTTATTTATTCAAATCTTTTTCTTTTTTTCACACACAGAATCTCTGCAATCGTATCACTGTTGAACTCGTAGAACCTGGGTGTGTTTGCATGTCCTGAACATATTCCTCCACCAACAATAAGTCTGTTGTGTGTAACTTGATACTGCAGTACAGCACCTTTGACGTAGTGACGTCCCCAGGACTCAATGGGGCTTGTCACGTTGGGGCTTGTTACCGTAGGCGGTTCTTGAGTGGTGCAGAATGTAAGGAGTGACATGGATATGTGATGAGTTCCACACCTGCTTATAATGCCAAACTTGATTTCTTATTGACGTAGTAGTGTCAGAAAGACAGCGTTCAGGAGCCGTGTGAAAGTGGAGGTGGCCAACCTGGGCTCCCCATTCCTAATAGTGCTGATGGTCTGTGTGGATGTAAAGCAACATTGGCTTATTCGTCTGCATTTCGCCGGGTCTTCTTCCAGCATAAAATGACATGTTGCATCCGAAAAAAATATTTTGATTGCCCTCAGGTGAGAGTGGTTGACAATGTAAAAATCCAATTACATATTCTTAAGTGGCAACATCTGAACGGTGAATAAAACTGAGACTTCTAGATTGATTTATTTGGTGCACTGCGTTTCGTCGTAATAGTGTTATGACCTACGTTAAATATGTATGGTGAATTAATTGTGATCATTGTGTATTGTTTGGGGTGATCATTTTTAGGTAATATCCAAGAAGGCGGTCGAAAATTCCGGGACATTTTAAACGCCATTCTACAATATGAAAGGAATAAAGATAGAATTTGCAACAAAAAATGTTATCACATGTGTCTTTCAGTATGAGTCTATGACGTTTGAGCTCGATCTAGTTTCCGAGTAACGACATCAACGTCAGTGGCGCATGCGTGTACCGAAAGACTGCTAATGTTGGCAAAACAATCGACCAATGTACGTACTGACGACACGTTTTTTTAGTACAAACTGGATCTAATCAAACTCACTTTTGCTGCAAATTTTGGCTTCATTCGCTAGACATGAAACTGTTTGATCGATTCTAATGATATTAATTTTGTGACCTTTGGCCTCCTTGGATATTACCAATTCTTATCGCTGTTGGTGCTGGTGGTGGTGGTGGAGGTGATATTTTTATCACGATCCTGCCCTTTCCATTTTGAGGAAGCAGATTTATGGCAAGGAGGATTCTGGGAAATCTGACGCAGACCGGGAATCGGCATTAGTACCACATGAGCTGGCATCGATGAAAACGACGTAGATCTAGCTTCTGGAGTCCGTCCAAACAGCAAGGGCCGTCCCAGCCGAGCATATATATATATGTTTTTGGACTGTGTCTGTTTTTTTCTAGAGTCGGCCATATCTAGCTTTACACTTAGTCTTCGCGGTGACCAGTGTCCTCCGCTCTTCGTGATTCTTCGAGCATCTCTACGTTGGATTGATCTGCAGGTTTGTAAACTTCGCCTTTTTTCCATGGTGAATATTTGGACTGAACTTCATATTTCGTTTATGTTCTTTTTATCCTTTCTTTTTGCTTGTTTGCTGTTGTTGTTTTTCAAGGTCATGCAGTTTGTTTTTCTCCCCCCATCCCCGTCCTTTTGATAGGAAAACTGTTGTTTTCTGTTAATTGCTAATTTTTGAGCGTCATCAGATAGACTCTCTCTCTCTCTCTCTCTCTCTCTCTCTCTCTCTCTCTCTCTCTCTCTCTCTCGCTCGCTCGCTTAGAATGCAATTGTTTCAATATGGCTTTGGATTTGTATGGATGAATCAAACTGTAGAAAGAGTGAATGAGTTTATACGCGCTTCTCGTGAAAGACTGACTGACTGTTGATGGCAGGACTAAGAAGATCATGTTCAAACTAGTGACAGATTTAGTATGTACAGAAGTTTTAATAGCATTTCGCATTGTACTAAATCGTATATAACTATGAATACGGATAGACATTTGAAATATATCATGACAAAATTTAGATTTGGTGTATCTGAGCTCTCCGTACATTATTATCGGTGTGGAAGTCATGTTGGAAAGGATTTGAAATGTCCATCATGCGGTTCTATGTTGCCCTATGTTAGATGACATTAGAATGCAGTTTATTCCCCCCAAGTTCTGTAAACATCCTTGCCTTTTTAGGCTTAGTTTGCTGCTGGCTTCAACCAACCAGGAAATTGTCAGAAAACTATCAATGTTTCTGTATAAGGCTTTCAAGATTAGGGATACTGTTACTACTTAGTACTAATGAGCCCGTTGAAGTTAATAGTTGCCACTTATACGATTCAAAACTAACTTTTTTTATTCCTTTTGTTTTATGGCTTTGTGTTAAACTCTATGTGCACCCTTCATGAAGGGCCATGGCCTTTATATGAATAAAACAGCAATCAATCTGTCAATCTCTCTCTCTCTCTCTCTCTCTCTCTCTCTCTCTCTCTCTCTCTCTCTCTCTCTCTCTCTCTCTCTCTCTCTCTCTCTCTCTTTCTGAGGTGCCCCTATATGTGGTTGACGGGACGTTGCAGATCTTTTATCTTTGTGTGATTGCATGCAAAATCACTGTAATTCTGTTTTTCTGTTCTGCGGTTTTAAAACAATACAGATAAATTTCACAGATATAGCCGTCGTAAGTGCCGAATCATTCTTTCATTCTTCTTCGAATTCGTCCTGTAACAATTTACAGGTTTGGGAATGATCTCTCTCTCTCTCTCTCTCTCTCTCTCTCTCTCTCTCTCTCTCTCTCTCTCTCTCTCTCTCTCTCTCTCTCTCTCTCTGACTGATGTTAATGAGGTGGTGATTTGTTATGTAGTTGGTACTTTTTTGGCAGAGAACTGAATGTAAGAGGCTTTCTGCTTCTGCGGACATCCCGATAATAAATTATATTTTTTGGCTTTGCGGTTGGGTATCACGGACGCACAAATCCGTCGCTTGTAGTAGAGAGAGAGAGTTGTGGTATGGAATGTTCTGTTTTGATTTCTTTGTGACTTACATTTGTTTTTACAAAATGAAATACAAATACTTTTATTTTCTCGCAACATATAAATATTTTGAATTTGATCCGAGGCAACGCAGTTTACATGATTCATCGGCCGGAGATACAATATGCGTCGTGAACGGTGTTGGATGAACAGCATTGTATTGTCGACAGTAAAGTCTATCAGAATCGCTACACCGTATCAGCTGTTACGTCACAAAGGGTGACTGAATGGGGTGTCTAGATCTAACTCGTTCGTATCAAAAAACAAACTGCGACTTGTAGACCTTACACGGAAAGTGTTATCAATGCAGTATGTCCTAAATGCGAACATTACCGTGAACAGCGATGTGTAATGAAAGAAACGGAGAGTATGAACCGAACACGCATCGTGAAATGTCACATACAATTCAAAAGTAACGTGAAATGTAGCATGAACAGTGAGTATATATATATGATAATCAACTATTCACAATTCGTCAGACACATACAGTATCAAGTATGGATCTGGATCTCTGGTGTGTGGTGAAGTGTCACAAGCTTGTTTTTGAAAATAGGAAATTTGTAACACGCCGCTGTACAAGTGGACATTACTATCTATAGCACTGACACAATCTCCATTTGGTTTGACTTGGCCTGTGTCCAAGAGTATCCGCTGCCGACCAGTAATCGTGAAGGACTAAAGCTGTTGACCAAACGTGAAAAATACTGCGCACCTTTTTGCCTGGAAGAATTTGTGTACCATCTGTGTATGGGTGTGGCAGCGGCATAACTATACACAAGTAATAATAATATAGTACTGCTTGTATACAATGTGTAGATGCCTTTCTCAACAACTAAATAAATAAAAAATAAATAGAATAAAAAATAACTGATGTCTGTCATGAGAAATGGAGATTTGCTTTGTTGTTACATGTCATTGTTATTGTTGTTGTTGTTGTTTTATTGCTCAAGTAGCTTCCTTCTTTAAAAGAATACATAAAAAAATACTGAGGTTTGTTCAGTTATTACTGTATTACTATTAGTGTTTCTTTGCTCTGATTAGCAGGAAATAATTCATATCGATACGGCTTTCTTTTCTGTTCAACAATGTGGAAGTTTTTGGTTTCACCCTTATTTTCACTCTTGATTCTCTGTCTGGGTACTTGTCGACAAGCTGACAAGTTTAAGTAACAAGTATGTTTAGATGAAAAGAGTTTATATTTATATCTCAATAAGGACTTGATCTTGTAAAATCCTACACAGATCGCCGACGAGTTACTTCGAGTTCGAGTTGATGTTGCGAAAAAACATCTGCAGAGGTAACGGTTTGCTATATGGCAGCAGGCGTTATATTGTAGTTTGTAGGATATGTGGTGTTTCTCCTTTTGTTGGATCTAGTTATTTGTAAGATAGGTGGTGTTTCTCCTTTTGTTGGATCTAGTTATTTGTAAGATAGGTGGTGTTTCTCCTTTTGTTGGATCTAGTTATTTGTAAGATAGGTGGTGTTTCTCCTTTTGTTGGATCTTGTTATTTGTAAGATATGTGGTGTTTCTCCTTTTGTTGGATCTAGTTATTTGTAAGATATGTGGTGTTTCTCCTTTTGTTGGATCTAGTTATTTGTAAGATATGTGGTGTTTCTCCTTTTGTTGGATCTAGTTATTTGTAAGATATGTGGTGTTTTTCCTTTTGTTGGATCTAGTTATTTGTAAGATATGTGGTGTTTCTCCTTTTGTTGGATCTAGTTATTTGTAAGATAGGTGGTGTTTCTCCTTTTGTTGGATCTAGTTATTTGTAAGATACATGGTGTTTCTCCTTTTGCTGGATCTAGTTATTCACTGTATGTGTGTTCTCTTTGTTGCAGCCTAGAGAAAAGAAATAGTACAGCGCACAGCTCAGTTGCTGTCGAGTGTCAAGGTTGTGGAAGCTAATATCTGGTTTCCTACGTGAAACGTTTCTAGTAAGTATTTTTCAAGTTTTTGTTATTTTTATTTTTTACTTTTTATTTTTATTTTTTTATTATTATTTTACTTTGGTGGTTTTGGAACTTTCCTTTTTGGAACAGTATGCACGTTTATCTCTTTGTTCCTTTTTTATCTGCCCTTGCCTGCAGTTTGACGTGATGCTCCAGACCCACGGACTTGGTTTGAAAACAAACAAACTAGACAGTCAGCATTATTAAAGTTCTTGGTATTCAAAGTTCCCTTTGTTGTGTGAAAGTTGTTATGGACTGTCCATAGGTATAGAACAAGGTGGTTGCTTTGCTTTCCTTCTGACACTGAGACCAGGTAGATCATATGACATAGATAATGTCTGCTAGTCGTTATTGTAAAGTATGTATTGTCCTGTATACTAGATCTGTTTCCTTCCTGTTCTTACCGCAGCCATCCACACCCCGAACTCTCACCCGAAACTAGACTTCAACAACATCAGAACTGGTGTGTATTTCTTTGTTTCCACATCTGATCACATTATCAAATCAAAACCAACATTCGAGAACAAGGTTACAATGTATTCACAATTGTCTGTTATCCAGGTTCGGGTTGATCTGCTTTTTTTTTTTTTTTTTTTTTTTTTTGTAAACAAGAAAGGAGTTGAACATCAATTCGTCGTTTCCTGAATTTGCAAAGGAATTGGATTCAAGGGTAAGTATGTATTCTGTTCAGTTTTTGAAGTGCCGATGTTATTCCTTCCATGTCAATGACTGCCAGATCTGTTACAAGAGATTTTCGACTGTGTAACCATTTAGTTGCCATTTAGTTCTTCTTCTTCTGCTTCTTCTTCTTCTTCTACATGAAACGTTTTTAGTTGTTGTATACATGGAGCAGTCTCAAAACTAAGTTTTACCCAAAAGTGAGTTTTACTGTAGCAAACCAGAAACATCGAGTTTAAACTGTTTATACTACATGAGGATACACACAGTATTGGAACTCATGCAGGATGTCATACGGCGTTACATATAGTAGGTTTAATGGGAAAAGCTCTGTCAGGGTCAACTAACACAAACACACGCACGCACGCACGCACGCACACACACACATACACACACACACACACACACACACACACACACACACACACACACACACACACACACACACACACACACACACACACACACACACACATAAACTGAAGGGACCACGTGAAGACCATCTCACCATTGCAGTCCCCGTTGTCTGTCCAGTCTGTGTGTTTCATATTATTCAGTCCTTACCTAATTCTTTCAGACAATTTGCTTGTTCCAGCTTACTGATTTGCTTTGCGGTGTCTGCGGTATCGATTCTGCAGTAGACCGTAACCATGGACAGCTCCGACGAGGAGGAGATGGTGATGGCGGTGGACCATCTCATGAGAGTTGCAGTGAGGTTGGCGGGTCCTGCACGGGCGGTAGCTTCCTGCAGTGGTGGTGAGAGTTGGATTGTTTCTCTATGTTGGGCATGAGACTTTTATTACTTGTGTAGGCCTCATGCCATATTGGCTACAGACGGTGAAAGTACGAACATTTTTTACTAGTAAGATGGCAGATAACAATTTCAGTGCAGTGCGTCTCTCTTCAAAGATAAATAAAAATTCTCTCTCTCTCTCTCTCTCTCTCTCTCTCTCTCTCTCTCTCTCTCTCTCTCTCTCTCTCTCTCTCTCTCTCTCTCTCTCTCTCTCTCTCTCTCTCTCTTCTTCTTCTTCTTCTTCTTCTTCTTCTTTTTACAGTTCTCCCATTCCCATCCAAAGAGTCACACCAAACGATGTGTTATTGGGAGCATTTGTGGTTTGGGTGTTTCCCGCTAGGGAATTTTCTAACTTACATTTGCACCTCACGGGTGTCAAACAGTCTTCTGTACAGCTTAAGCTACCAGGCTACGATAAAGTATTTCAGCCCATTTTTTCTTTCTTTTTTTCCCCCTTTTTTTTTCTTCTTATCTTTTTTCTTCTTTTTTTCTTATCTTTTTTCTTAGGGAAATGGCACATTAAAAAAGTAATTCAGTAGTTGTAGTACTAGTAAGTTCCAGTCTGTTTAGCTTTGGAGAGAAAAGGGATGATGTTTTGCTGTTGTATCATTAAAACATTCTATAGCTATTTCATTGTAACATTTGTGATGATCACGTGGAGAGATGTGGTGTGTAACATAATGTAAAATTTTGATGGATTGTGTGTGTGTGTGTGTGTGTGTGTGTGTGTGTGTGTGTGTGTGTGTGTGTGTGTGTGTGTGTGTGTGTGTGTGTGTGTGTGCAGACCAAGCAACAGTATCAGTGAAAGGGACGTCGGAACAAGCAGTGGACTCAAGCACAACAGAAACTAAACCATCTACCTCACAAGATGGCTCCATTCGTCAGCAGTTAACTCCACCTACAATAACTGCAGAAACAGAACAGTTACTAGTTGATACAGACATTGCGACTACTTTATCCGACCAACTAGCTAGTACTACTGTAACACCGTCAATTTCAAGCCCTACGAGTAACCAATCAGTAGACGCAAGTAAATCTACTAGTAGTGGTTCAGTTATTGTCACCGACATTGCAGACACGGGGAATAACCAGCCGTCTGTTTTATCAGTAACTTCGTCGGATAATGCAGATGCAAGCGCCAGTAGCCGGAAATCGAGCCCATTAGTAACTGTCACAGACATAGCAGATGTCAAATCAGAGACCCAGTCAAGCGGAGCCAGCCCAAAGAGGAAAGTTTCTGAAAGCGACGATACAGCAGGTACGAACCGTTTGGTGAACTTTGAGTGAATGCAGATAATCCTAACCGGTAAGTACTGTGCATGGCATTGCGCAGCATCGTTCTGTAGGGACATGCGAGGACGCAGATAGCCCCGAAAAAGTATAAAAATGGAAATATTTTTATATGCAGACTTGTCCCGAATATGTCAGACCGACATCCGAGGACAGACCGACATCCGAGGACTTTAAGTCCACGTCATCATACGCAGACTGTATGGCGGTTCTGTCAATACGTATGCAGAAGACTCGAATTTTAGCTCGTCTGGGCGCAGCCATGTTGGCTCGCTCTTTACTAATGAAGATCAGACCAACGTTGGCTCGTGACGTCACAGCTACGGGGGTCATATACCGGTAAATATGCCGCAATGCAGAGCTTTCTTTACTGTTGCACTTTTGGCAAAGGAAAACACATTGACCAAAACGGCACAAGTTCCACTTTGCTGCAGCTAGTTTCCCGAAGTTACATCCGACCAACACGCCTATGTATCATGGGTCAGGTAATAACGACCAACACGCCTATGTATCATGGGTCAGGTAATAACGACCAACACGCCTATGTATCATGGGTCAGGTAATAACGACCAACACGCCTATGTATCATGGGTCAGGTAATAACGCAAAATACTAAGCAAACCGTAAATCGACACGAACTGTTGTGAGTGTATTGTTTATTTCATCCGATAGTACCCATGATGTGTCCTCGCTTAGGTTCCTGTAATAAAAGGTCAAACGTTTTGTACGTGAACGATAACACTTCATAGAAACAAAACAAAAAGTATGTTTAGTAAGACACAGAGAGAGAGTTTGTGTGTGTGTGTGTGTGTGAAACAATGATATGGGAGGGGAGGGGGAAAAGACAGAGTGGGAGAAGGGGGAGGTTGAAAGGATAGGGGGTGGGGGGGGGGGTGATAGATGGAAAGGACAGAGTGAGGGATAGAGGTGGTGGGGGCGGAGGTGGACAGAACAGAATGAGGGACAGAAGATCGGAAAGGTGGAGGGGTCGTAGATAGAAAGGATACGGGGGGGGTTGGGGGGGTGGTGGTGGTCGTAGTTCAGTTTTACACCACACCCTGCAGGGGGCTTTAGTATTGCGTGAGACGCGGTTGCCATGGTTGGCACCCAAGACATGACACCTCATGCTTCAAAAGAATAAGGGGTGGGTGGGGAGCAACCATATCTAAAAGCTGTAGTATTGCGTGAGAGCTGGTTGCTACATAAGAATAAAAAATAAGGGGGGGGGGGGGGATGTCGGTGGTAGAGACCATAGGTCAGTCTGGAGTAGAGGATGAACGGTGTCAGTAAACTGTAAAGCAAGTGACTTTGACCATTCGCTCCGCATTGTCCAGTTTAATGGCCATGGCACCAGGAGGGGCGCGCTGGGTCTACAGAACCATAAGACTTGAAGACCTGGAGCTAGACGTGCGCTGGGTCTACAGAACCATAAGACTTGAAGACCTGGAGCTAGACGTGCGCTTGGTCTACAGAACCATAAGACTTGAAGACCTGGAGCTAGACGTGCTCTGGGTGTACAGAACCATAAGACTTGAAGACCTGGAGCTAGACGTGCGCTGGGTCTACAGAACCATAAGACTTGAAGGCCTGGAGCTAGTTGGGTCTACAGAGCCATAAGACTTGAAGGCCTGGAGCTAGACGTGCGCTGGGTCTACAGAACCATAAGACTTGAAGTTGACGGTCTGGAACTAGACACACGCTAGGTCTATAGAACCGTACAAAGTAGCGAGTGATGTGGCGGGACGTGTTAGCCTACATCACGTTTTGATTCATATAGTGTTTAATTAAATATTCTTTGCGGTGTGAATTTGTTGTTACTGTTAATGCTCAGATTTTAAGTGTTTAATTCAATATTCTTTGCAGTTTTGTTTGTTTGTTGTTGTTGGTATTTAGATTTCGTAGGTTTTTGTTTTGTTTGTTGTTGTTGTTGTTTGGTTTGTTTTGTTTTGTTTTCAAGCGCTGAGAATCCAGTTTCATTCCTTATCACATTGCCTTGTAGCTTCTTTAGTCCAAACCGCCTGCATGACGGCGGTACGAATCACATTTCTTGACTTTGCCAAATCCTTGAACTTTGTCATGGATGATCAGTACCAGTTACGCTGATGGTACGAAGGTAATGACAATGGTAATAATGACTTTGGCGATGATGGTGTTATTTTCCCAGAGGAAGAAATGGGGAAAAAGGTGGCTCGCTTCATTCGTGAAGAAAATACCGAGAAAGCTAATAATCCTTAGATGGCAATAACGGCGTTGCTGATGAAGAAGATTACGATGTCACCAACGACGACGACGATGACGATGATGATGATGACTGGTGATGTTGCTGACTCTTTCAGGTGCAGGTCCTGCAGAATCGGGCGGAGCGGAGGGGGAGCCGTCGCCCAAGGAACCGAGGAGGGAGGAAGGGGGCGGGGAACGAGAGGGGGACGCAAGGCCCCCAGTGGAGGAGAAGCGAGAAGACGTTGAGGAGCTGGTCAGACTGTTCAACAGATAGATACCAGAGAAGACCCGTCTCGCCCAACAGGGAACAGCTCTTCAGGCAGCTGCCAAGGTCCGGAATCTTTGTCACTGGCGGCAGCACTTATCAGCTTCTGTCTTATGGTTAATATTAGTCCAGCCGGCCGTCTGTGACAACAACAACAACAACAGAACAAATAAAAATCTCAAAAAGAACATCTCTCTCTCTCTCTCTCTCTCTCTCTCTCTCTCTCTCTCTCTCTCTCTCTCTCTCTCTCTCTCTCTCTCTCTCTCTCTCTCTTCTTCTTCTTCTTCTTCTTCTTCTTCTTCTTCTTCTTCTTCTTCTTCTTCTTCTTCTTCTTCTTCTTCTTCTTCTTCTTCTTCTTCTTCTTCGTGCCCTGATGCGACTGTCGTGGTTGACTGAGTGCTGAAAAACCAGTTACCTATCTAAATGTACCGTCCTGAGGTGGCCCTGTGCTATATTTGAGAAGATTAAAAAATCCGTTACTATCTTTTTCCTGCTTGGTCAGAAGCCGGTTCACAGTTAGCTGTTAGCAGAACTTACCAGTGCATAGATTTCTTTCTTCTTCTTCCTTTTTGTATGTGCCTAATATCACCTTGCTGTGAACAGACATAAAATAAAACAGTGACTGACTGCTTGATTGCTTAAAACTGTGGAGTCTTCTGAGCCGGTTCTTATGGCCTCATACCCTGTTGGAAATTGTAAGGCTGTTTAATAACCGAACTCTTTCAGCTTTGCATAGGGATGGATAATCTTTTTTGTGTTCTACGTGTCTGTGTTTGTTTCGAGACCTGAGACCTGTGACTTCAGAATAACTGCGTCTGAAAAGTAACTGACTCTAACACAGGAAACGGATGTCCTAGTCCCCCTCTCTGATTTCTCATCTCGACTGCCTTCCCTGCTAAGTTTTAATGTGTCAGTTTTGCATACACGACGAAGTTCGGGGTGGGTGGGTGGGGAGGCTCTTTTACATGTATATTTATATTTCGTTCTGTTTATGGACAGATTACGTCACTTCTTGCGCATCCAACGTCTAATATATATATACAAGTTCTTCGTTCGGCGGTCTGATTCTCTCAATGAAAACTTACTTATCGTGTAGCAGGATCACAGTGACCCCTCATCTTCCCCCCGTCGAAATGGGAAACAGGTTTAGAGTGTAACTTGTATGTCTAGGGAGAAATTTTGACATTTTTCTCTGGCACTTGTGCAATAACAAATTGATCACGAGTGTTTTTTTGGGGTGTTTTTTATAACTTTCTGGGTTGATGCTAGTTCTCTCCCCCCCCCCCCCACCCCCCCCCCCCCCCTCCAAACACACACACACACACACACACACGTATACATGCCTATATCTGTTCATGAGTGATTAATTGTGATTTGTGGTGCTTCCGTTTTTCATATCGGGGGAATAAACAAAACCAGTAATGTGAAGGGGAAAAAAAAGTTATCACTTTACCTGATGACCAAATTTCTGCATGAAAGAATATTGTTGTTTATATTGCTAATTTTTGCACCACTGGCACTGCTGTTCCAAACGTGACGGACTGGGATCCGGGGATGCTATGCAAATAATTTCTGTGTCGCGATTTGAAGAGATTTGTATCGTGCTCTTCAATATATAACAGCTCCGTCGCCCAGAAGAAAGGCCGGAATTGCTGTCTCTGTCAATCTCTGTCTGCTTGTTTGTTGCTTATCTGCCCTTCTCTCTCTCTCTCTCTCTCTCTCTCTCTCTCCTCCTCTCTCTCTCTCTCTCTCTCTCTCTCTCTCTCTCCTCTCTCTCTCTCTCAATCTGTCTCCGTCTTTCTCTCACCCCCCACCCCCCACCCCCGCCGCTCCCCCGTCCCCACTCCCTACCCCCACCCCAAGGGAGGTATGGGATGTCTGATGCCCCACACCCCCTGTCTGAAATCTCAGGGCTGTCATTTGATCCCCTTTCCCATTTTCCTCTCTTTTTTCCCCTGCCTAATCTTGCGCTTTCTGTCTTGCCATTTTTTTCCTGCCAAGTTTTCTTGCTCTTTCTGTCTTGCCATTTTTTCCTGCCACGTTTTCTTGCTCTTTCTGTCTTGCCATTTTTTCCTGCCAGGTTTTCTTGCGCTTTCTGTCTTGCCATTTTTTCCTGCCAAGTTTTCTTGCTCTTTATGTCTTGCCATTTTTTCCTTCCAAGTTTTCTTGCTCTTTCCGTCTTGCCATTTTCTGCCTAGTCATCTTGCTCTTTCCGTCTTGCCATTTTTCCTGCCTAGTTATCTTGTTCTTTCTGTCTTGCCATTTTTCCTGCATAGACATCTTGCTCTTTCCGTCTTGCCATTTTTTCTTATGTGCTCTTTTAACAGCGGTAATATTCAAGGGACTGACTCTTCGAAAATTAGTTTTTGATGCTTGTGTATGTTTCATTTGTTTTATATTTGCGTAGGGGTTGGTTTGTGGACTGACTTGAGAAACGTTTTGGTTAGGTTTTGTGATTGGTTTTGTGGCGTGACTTGAGAAACGATCTCTATGTGAGCAAGTGCTCTTTGTACGTTTTACAATAATCCGCCCCGCTTAACGGATCAATGCAATTTCATTACTGTACTTTAGTAACCCAGGAACCGGAGCAGACGACGCTTTTGTTTTTGAAGCGCGGCGTGTGGCGTAACGCCACATGGCCTTCACACAGCCGACCGGCGATAGCCGCCAGTGCGCGCCTTTTTCAAATCTGTTTTTCTCCCTTAACATTTTGACCGCTTGTTTGTTTACCTACTCTTTGTCTATCTAGTCCTTTTATGCACTAAGCTATGTATAATATAATTTGGCATCTTAGAATGTTTATTTAACGTTTATTCAGACGCCGGATCGAGCTTAATTAGTAGCCGATGCCTCTCTAGGTCCATTCTTTTATAGCCGTCGTCTGCATGGCGCGCTTTGCTTAGTACTAGTAAATGGTAGTGAAATGTTGTTTTGATTCGATTAAAGTAATTCTGTGTCGATCAATGCGTTTGTCGTATAGTATTTTGCTTAGCTGACTTCATGTTTAGTGTTTATTTTGGGCTGAAATTAACTTATTAAGTATTGTGTACTGTAGAAGCTAAGTTGTATTCATAGACTACTTAATCTCACTATCAGCGCTGCTGCGACTAAGGTTACGCGCCCCAGGCGAAAGTTCGCACCGATTGTTTTAATGCTAGTCTTTGAGTTTGTCTTGCTTCTCTTACAGAGCGTTGTATTGTAATTGTTATGTACCATTTTAACCGTGGAGCGTGCTCTTTATTCCGATGTAAGTTTTAGTGACATTATATTTTGTACATTGTGTTAGTTGTGATTTAGTTGTACGAATCTGTATATAGACAGGCGCAAGCCACGCTTCCCACTCTTGTTGTAAATAAAATAAGTCATGTGTGTACATTTTGTTTATACGGTTTAAAAGATTGTAACTGTAGCTTTTATTTGATGTTTTTGATGTTTTAATTAGTTTAGTTATTGTAGAGGAAAGTGTATTTGTGCGGGCCAGGGAAACACAATTGTCAGCCATTTTGTGGTCCAGAGGGGCGATTTTACTGTAGCGATAGCGTGTGTTCCCTGTGGCCCGCGCCGTTCTCTTATCTATGCGTGAGCGTGATGATTTTGTGGGTGTGCTGAAAACTGTCTGCGGCTGAACAAGTAAAAGCTGATTGCTGCCATACGCCTGCTGTGGTCTCCACTTTATTGACTCCGCTGCCTGTGTCTTGTCCTTTGACCACTCCACTCCATTACATCTATATGAGAAGAGTTTTGAAATCTGAATTTGCTTGTCCCGAGGTGACCCTCTGCAGTTGACAGTACATTAAAATCCAATCTCTCTCTCTCTCTCTCTCTCTCTCTCTCTCTCTCTCTCTCTCTCTCTCTCTCTCTCTCTCTCTCTCTCTCTCTCTCTCTCTAATTTGAATTGGTCTTACTTTGCTTTATTATTGCTCTGTTCGTATGATGTGATGTTTTAGACAGAAATTAGTTTTTTAAAGTCTTTTTTTCTCTCTAGCGTATTTAATTGAATTCTTGTTTGATGTATTGAGTGTTGCTGTGTTTTGTCATCAGGACAGATTGCAAAAAAGCCGACACGTGCTTAAATCTTTATCCCTGTGTAATCTCTCTCTCTCTCT
>OY757542.1:1704794-1729794 GCA_963584105.1 Alviniconcha strummeri
ATCCTGGGCAGCGCGACGAAGGCCAGGCCTCCTGCAGTGGAGCCCACACAGAACCGGGACTTCTGCGTGATCACCAACATGATCGCTGCGGGGGAAGGGCCGCAGGTGTGTTCTTCAGCTTAGGGTGGCGTGCCTGGGCGTTGTGCTACAGGGCGTTGTACCATTGTGCTACAAGCGTTGTACCGTTGTGGTACAGGCTTTGTACCATTGTGCTACAGGCGTGGTGTTGTGGTATAGGCGTACCACTTCGTGCCACGTGCAGGATCCTCCCGCCCCGTTGTACATAGTCAAAACCATGTACAATACTGCTGTTCTTTCCTGCGGGTATGTCCTGTTGGTTGAGATCTTCTGTGATCCTTGTTTCATATTTTGGAGTCGTCTTGTGGTCAAAAAACATGACAATGGGCGAAGAGTTCGAAGCAAGTCTTTATTTTTGTTTTTTATTTTTGTTTGTTTCGCCAACTCTAGTAACTGTGGAATGGAGCCTGGCCGGTTTAGGAAGGTGTGTGTCAATACTATGCCTTCCCATGTGACATGTATTTGAAAATCTTAATTCCTGACAGAGATACGTTCCTGTTGTCTTCATTTATTAACACTCATCTTCTTCTCCAGCAACCTTTTTTGCCTGCGTACGAGTTCGTTTGCAGGAATTGTCCATATTTCTTCGTTCTGTTAACGTTGTTGTGTGTTTCGTTTGCACGCAACAGTGTGGAGTGAATTTAACATTGCCATCAACATGTGTGCCGGGGTGATTTCGTGCGGAGAAAGGTAATACACGCATGTGCACTGTTCTAGTGTTCTTGTGCCAATATGTGCGAACATGTGTGCCGGGGTAATTTTGTGCGAGAGGAAAGGGGGGGGGGGGGGGAAGAAACGCGTGTTGACTGTTCTTGTGCAACATATACCGGCCGTTGTCATTGCGGGGTCGTTTGAGGCACAAAGAAAGTCCCGTCCTTGAAAATCTGACATTGTCACGCAGAGATTCGAATCTCCGTCGGAAGGCATATACTACCGTTTGCATCTGACCACTCGCCACCCTCTGACGGATGATCAGTCAGTGCCTGCGATCAAACACACCGCCATAGACACGTGGTTTGTGTTTTCTTTTCCAGAACAATAACTGCCCAAACGCCTTGGGTCTGTGCAGTTTGAAGCGTGAGTTCGAACGCGCGATATGCTTAGGTAAAGAGCTGAGGTGATTGGAGCGTAGGTGGGGATGGATCACTGATTCTTCTAGATGGTCGTGGAGAAGGGAGTAGGCGGCATCAAAAGATGACCTAAAAGACAGTGTGGTGTAGATAGGGAAGGACTGGAACAGGGAAGGTCTGGAAGCTTGGACATGTCCTCAGTTAGCATGACATCAAATGATATGAAGTAAACCCAAGTCACTCAGGAGGCACTGTCGTAAAATTCCTGTGGGTATTCTATGAACCTACTGGGACCACATCCTGGAGGGAATGTCGTAAAACTGACCAGTAGACAGATCGGTATAATCCTACGAGCTACCGGGAACCGGATTGCTGGGACCAGAGCGACCCGCGTTGAGGTGCCTCGTTCACTCCATAAATCTTGTCTTTAAGTGGGCGGAGCTTCTATCTCAAAGCGAGAGGTCAAAACTACTACTGTAATGCAGCTGCGTGCCTTTGTCAACGGAAGTGTGTTGTACAAAGAGCTAATTCTATGTATTGGCAAGCTGAGACGCCCTGAAACGCCATTGTGGCTTTACGAATGTTGGCGTGTATGTGTGCCAGGTGGTTGAGATCCTGAAGGACGTGAGTGTCAAAGGTCGCGCCTCCAAACAGGACGGTCTTGTGTATGGACTGGCCTTGTGCTGTCGCTACCGAGGATATGGAGACCAAGAGAGCAGCCTATGCCGCCGTACAGGTGAGACTCCGACAGTATATATGTTGTTGTTGTTGATGATGTTGATCACGGCTTTACAGCCCCCCCCCCCCCCCCCCCCCCACACACACACACACACGTACACAGACAGAGAGAAACACACGCCAGACATAATCATAAGTGTCATTCAGTCTATGCACGTGCAGCTGACTTTTGATTTCTGATATAATAATGCGGTGCCAAAAGGCAACTCGCAACTGCTCAAAACCATGTTTAAATGTTTGAAAATCTTCTGCGTTCAGTCATGTTCTTCCTGAAATGTTGTGGTCTCAGAAGGTCTGCAGTGTTGCCCCACAGCTGTTCTTACAGTGTTGCTCCATTGGGCCACTGCCGATTTCTCGCTTCTCAGAAGAAGAAGTAGAACTGTGGCGGTCCTCTGTGGCAGCCGCGTACGCTTAGCTCACGCACACGGTCCACTTCTTTGATTGAACAGGACATGATCCGGATCCCGACGCAGATCTTCCACTCATCAACTACATCGAGAAGGCGGGCAAGACCACCGGGTGGGGGCGTGGCCTGCGGCGCGCGCTGTGCACGTGGTACAACAGCTTCGCCTCCAATCCCATGCGCCTGGCCATGCACGTGACCAAGTACTGGAGTCGTCACGAGTGGAACCACCGCGACGGTGTTTCGCCTGTCGCACATCAAGCCGTGACGACGTCATCGGCTTCATCATCCGCTACGCTGTCAAGGACATGGGGGAGGCTGAGAAACACTACCTGCAGGATGGTTACCTGGGACAGGAGCAGCTGGAAAAGGTAGGCTAACGTGAATGAATCAAAATGTATATATGGCGCATACAAACTTCTACAAAAAAACTTGCGTGTTCTCGGCGCCAGAGACACACAGTGCATACATGTAAGGTCTCACAAGCTAAAACTACCAAAACATTCATATACAGTGCATACACGTAAGGTCTCACCAGCTAAAACTACCAAAACACATTCATATACAGTGCATACACGTAAGGTCTCACAAGCTAAAACTACCAAAACACATTCATATACAGTGCATACATGTAAGGTCTCACAGCTAAAACAACCAAAACACATTCATATCAGTAAAGTACAAACAGCCCCTACCCACCCACGCCCTCCAGAAAGTGCAGCTATGCATAGTAGTTAAATGTAGAAATATACAGAGTTAAAGTATTTATGGCTATTTAATAGTAGTTAAATGTAGAAATATACAGTTAAAGTATTTATGGCTACGTATTTAATAGTACTTTAATGTAGAAATATACAGTTAAAGTATTTATGGCTACGTATTTAATAGTAGTTAAATGTAGAAATATACAGAGTTAAAGTATTTATGGCTACGTATTTAATAGTAGTTAAATGTAGAAATATACAGAGTTAAAGTATTTATGGCTACGTGTTTATCGCAACACACACACACCAGCGCAAGCGCACATCACGTACAGTCGCGTCCACTATCCTGCCTAGATAAAGAAGTGTTTTCAGAGAAGCTCTGAAAGACTAAATGGAGTCCTTCTCCTTGATGCTCTCGGGGAGAACATTACAGAGGGAGAGTGCGACATACCTGAAGGCTCGCTGGCTGTACTGCTTTGTCGTGGAATCCCTGGGCCCGGGAATATCAAGGAGAGATCTAGATACTGATCTGAGAAGGCGAGAAGATCAGAGAGGTAGAGGGGGGTATTTTCCTTAACTGACAGGTATGTGGCAGAGATAATTTTGTGGCAGATCCGTTTCTGAATGGGAAGCCAATGAAGCTGTCTAAGAATGGGACGCAATCGAGGAAAGCCCATATTACATATGATTATGCTCCACTCACTCTCTCCGACGTTTCCTCAGTGTTGCCCTTGGAACAGTTCCTGGACTGGTCCCATTACCTGACGATGGCCCTTGTTTACGCCTTCAAGGAAAAGCTTCGTGCGGCTTCCTCTTTCTTATAAATACTCCCCACTCCTCTCCACGTGATCGACGCGGCTGTGATCTCCTTGGCGTATTTCGGTGTCCCAAGGTAGTGTCTGAAACTCACTAAGTAATGTTCCCGGCTCCCAGTTGTTTGGTTCCTTTCTATTCACTTTATCGCCGATAAAACCACCAAAAACAACAACATAATTATGTACTACAGTGCGTTATATTATTTCATTTAGTTACCTTCCAACGCGCTGTGGCATTGAATCGCTGGAATCATGAAGGCTACTATAGAAATGGGCATCAACACCGTCATGTCTGTCTGTCTACGTCTGTTTCAGGGCTCTCTCTGTTGCTTATCTCGATTTGTACGTCTTTGTCTCCATCCTCCTCCACCTCCTCTCTTACTCTCTCTCTCCCCCCCCCCCCTCTCTCTCTCTCTCTCTCCCTCCCTCCCTCCCTTTCCTCTTGTTATTGTTCTCATCATCCTTAGAGTGTTTTCTTGTTTGTTTGTTATTGTTGTAAATTAAAAATCCCAACCTATTACATATAATACCTGTGTGTGTGTATACCATCAAGGTACTACAAATATAAGAACGTCCCTGACACGTGTCCTCTGGGGTGGATATTCAAAACGAGCTATAACAAAGCTACAGACACTCATTTAGAATCACATGCGACAAAAGCGCTGTGAGTCTGCTCGGGCGCGGCGAATAGCGCTGTACAAAAGCGATGGTCATCACCACCGTCTACCCGTGCAGGTGCACAAGTACCTGAAGGCGGTGGAGGAGGCCAAGAGCACCCTGGACGTGACCCGGGTGGTGGAGCTGATCCGGGAGCACGGGCTGGTCCGGGAACAGCTCCGCACGGAGATGCTGAACGAGCCCTCCGTCTGGGAGGTCATGCTGCCCAACATGCCGCTGACCGCACTCATCAGGAACCTCGGCAAGATGTCGCTCCTCCGGTCAGTGGTGCTGGTCGCTCTCGGTCTTCTAGGGGACCTTCCTTTGGACCTGGGGGGTTGGGGGAGGGGTGCTGTTTTCTTTTTTCTTTTCTTTAGCATTTTCCTTGGGACGTGTTTCTCTTCTTCTGTAGATTTTTTGAAATATTTTATATTTTATAATTCTTATTCTTTAAGACCTTCCTTGGGATTTGTTGTTCTTTTCTTTAGGACCTTCCTAAGCCGTTTAGATTTTTTGATTTTTTTAAATAATTCTTATTTTTTTAAACTTCCCTTGGGATCTGTTGTTCTTTTTCTTTAGGACCTTGCTATCACTTGATTTTTTGATTTTTAATATTTTTTATTCTATTATGTAAGACCCTCTTTGGGATTTTGTTCTTCATCTTTGGTACTTTAATTTCCTTTACCCTTATTTTGCCTTCTTTTGTCTGTCCTCTGCAGTCTTTTTGATGACGCGGAACAAGTTGTCTGTGTTCTTTTTCTTCTTTAGGATTTTTCTTGGAACGTTCTTCTTCTTCTTTAGGACTTCCTAAGACTTAATTGTTTTGTGTGTTTTTTGTTGTTGTAATTTTTATTCTTTAAGACCTTCCTTGACCCTATCGCCCTATCGAGTTGTCTGTGTTCTTTTTCTTCTTTAGGATTTTCCTTGGAACATTGTTCTTCTTCTTCTTTTATCTTTAGCACTTCCTAAGACTTAATTGTTGTTGTTTTGTAATTTTTATTCTTTAAGACCTTCCTTGACCCTATCGCCCTATCGAGTTGTCTGTGTTCTTTTTCTTCTTTAGGATTTTCCTTGGAACGTTCTTCTTCTTCTTTAGGACTTCCTAAGACTTAATTGTTTTGTGTGTTTTTTGTAAATTTTATTCTTTAAGACCTTCCTTGACCCTTTCGCCCTGATATAACCACATTGGTTGACTGGGCGTAAAACACCAATTTACTTATTGTTTTGACCCATATTTTGCCTTCCTTTCTGTGTCCTCGGCAGTCTGTTTGATGATGCGGAACGAGTACAGACCGTGGTCTCCAAGCTGTCCAACGTGGCGGCCTTGAAGAAAGCGCGCATCCACCCCTTCAAGCTCCTCCTCGCCCATCACATCTACCGGCAGGGCCACGGCGACCAAGGCAAACTGACCTGGGTGGTAGGTCTACTGTTCTGGCTAGCGATGGATATCCATTCTTTTGCTGGTTTTAGGCAGGTGTCTTCTTGTTGTTTTTTGTTGTTTTTTTTGGGGGGGGGGGGGGAATCTTTTACTTCGTTTTTTGATTAGGATTTTTTCCTAGGGACGTTTTTCTTCTTCTTTGGGACCATCCTAAGACTTCTGAAAAATAGTTTTTATAATTCAGGCAGTTGCAACAGCAGTACAGGTGATATGACAGGGAAAAGATAATGCTTCTGGTTAAAGGTTAACTTAACCCTTTGTGGCTATGACACCCGCAGGCAGTTGCACCAACGGCACAGGTGCTTTGGCAGGAAAAGGGTAATGCTTCTGGTTACAGGTTGACTTAACCCTTCATCATGATTGCACCAGCGATGTAGGTGTTTTGACAGCCGGGAATGGGGAAAGGATAATGCTTCTGGTTACAGGTTAACTTCTCTTTGGATGAGTCATCAGTACTGCAAGCATAACCAAGGAGTGCCAAAAGTACCCAAGCTGGCATCTCTATGAAACACTCCTGCCAGAAAGATTATATTGGGAAGACACTGACGAGAATGGCCAGCAGGCCAGCGCTCGGCTATCGCCCTTGAAAAGACGAGAAAGGGCTATCGTCAGTGAGACGAACTGTTTTCAGGGGCAGCGTTGGGGAAACTCCTGAGAGTCCGGGTAGAGTGCAGATGGGTTTTTCCGAGCTCATCGTGAACTGAACTTCTCTTTGTGACTCTGGAGCGCAGATGGGCTTTTCCGAGCGTATTTGCATAAATACCATCGTGAACTGAACTGAACTTTTCTTTGTAACTGCGACAGCCAGGCAGTTGCACGGGTGGTACAGGTGCTTTGGCAGACGAAGTGTGTCGGTTACATACTGTCAGCTGCTGCTCGTGCTGATCACGCCTGTCTGTTTGTGCAGCCCAACCCCGAGATCCTGGCGGCCCTGGAGAGCGCATTCTACCGGAGCTTTGAAGCAGTGGAGCCCACCAACAAGAGGATCCTCATCGCGCTGGACATCTCGGGATCCATAGCCGCCAAAATGTCGGACAGTCCCATCGAGGTCCGCGAAGCAGCCACTCTCATGGCCATGGTCACCTTGAGGGTATGTTGTTGTTGTTGTTGTTGTTGTTGTTGTTGTGTTGTGGCGTTCCCAGCTGAACACGCTTGGGGGTCATCCAGTATATGCTACTGTGGGTCTACAGTGACAAATGCATTCCAGTACATAGCATAAAGTGATAGGACTGCGTGTGTGGCCTGTGGTTTTTGTTGTTGTTTTGTTTCGCTTTTTGTTGTTGTTGTTGTTGTTTTTGAATTACTAGGTAGGTCCAGCCAAATTTCGAAAAACAAGCAATGCAATCCATTTATATGTGATATTAAAGAGGGTCACAAGGCAAGTACACAAACCAAATTTCATTAATTTATCTATAATATTTTTTGAGATATCACCCTTCAAACAGTCATCATTTTAGGCGTTTTAGGTGCATTTTACAAAATGCCATTTTTGTATGGCTCTAGCATAAAAAGTATTGATCACACATCCACCCAGCTTGTTTTGCACAGTGTCTGCACAACATAGACTAAACACAATTTTTTCAGTAGTCATCCTTACTCAAATTTTGGAGATGCAGAGTGCCAAAAATGGAAAAATCACTAATTTTGACATTGTCCAATCGCCAATCTTTGACAGTACCATGACAAGATCAAACATAACATGGGAATGGAAAGATGTACAACCATAATTCTGGTATCAACTGATTCAGCATTAATTAGACAATACAAATTCACAAGTCTAAAGAAGTGCAAGCTAAATTTTACCTACAGAGGCATGTTTCCATGAGAAAAAAGGTGCAAATATACCGCAAATCTTTGATGGTAGTAGCATTAAAGCAAATCAAACTCTGGAATGGAAAGAGATACAGCCATGGTTCTGGTATCTGCAGATTCAGCATTAATCAGAGAAGGGAAATGCACAGCATATGGAAATTTAGGCAAATTTTAGCTATATGTAGACTTGTTTGAATGAGGAAAAGAAGTTAAAAACTGCAGTCCAAGTGTGGCCTCATGGTAGATGTTGAGGCCTGCCTCACTTTCTAGGACCAATTCTCTCCTCAAGATGATGAAACTGATCATCCTCTGAAATCATTAACAAAGAAATATATAAACAAACAGGTAAAAAAGATTTATTTCAACATATACAGCACACTAACACTTAATACTCACCAATTAAATACACTTAATACTCACCAGTTAAATCATCTGAAGTTTAGTTGTAAATAACACTTACTTGACTTTGTATGAATCATGCAGTAATAACTTGAGAAATAAATAAATCAGAAAGGTACAAACAGAAGGAAGCAGACAAGAACAAATTTTCAGGTATCTGACTACTACTACCAGTCTCAGCTATTGAAACAATCCCAGAAGCAAAAACCCGACTGGAGTCACTCTCACCATTATTTGACAATACTTAAAAACAAAAAACTTCCCTACTTTAGTTTAGATAAAAGACCTGGATTATTAAGGAAAAGTAAACTAACAAAAATTGGAGTCCCACATCAATGACATTAAAAAAATTACATGCTCAAAAATTTATTTAATGTTGCTCTGAGTATTTTATTTTCCCCACCCCCTACCACCCCCACATTTGATGTGGCTCTTCATGTGTGTGTGTGTGTGTGTGTGTGTGTGTGTGTGTGTGTGTGTGTGTGTGTGTGTGTGTGTGTGTGTGTGTGTGTGAGATTATTTCTTTCATTTTGTTTCTTGTTCAGTTTTTCTTACTGACTTAGTTACTTCTGTCTTGTTACCATAGTGATAGTCTTGTTTTGTCAATCATGCTTGCAAAATGTTAAACAAAAACAAAAAAAACTTGTCATTATTACTCTTTCTCTCTCTTTTTTTTACCCCCACCCCCACCCCCCTTGTTATTATTATTATTATTATTATTATATGCAAAGATTGAAAGAATCATGTAATTTTTTAGCCAGTGTGCCAGGTCTTCCATGTGCACAAAAGTGGAAGAGAAAGAAGGGGAAAAAACAAGAAATAAATTCTTCAGAAGCAAATATAATTCCAGACTCTCAATATAACATTAATTTTGGCTGGTGGCTCGCTTTTATTTCGTTTTGTCTAGATGAGCAGATCTACTGTAAAAGAAACATGGGTCGTGACTGCATCGTCTGCTAGCTAAATAAGAGTTATTGTCCTTGACAAGAACAACATTTTTTTTTTTTTTTTTTTTAATCATTCACTTGCTAAATTTACTTTAAAAAAATTCACTGTTGAGAACATACACCATAAATCACGTTTTTGTCAATTCGGATTGACGGGGAAAGAAATTACTACTTTTATAGCGGTTTGCATTTCGGAGGAACTAATGAGAAGATAACTCTGTAATGTTGTTCAAACTACGACCAGACCACAACGAATTTGCTTTAATTGCTTTCAAAGAGATGTAAACAGCACAAAAATACAGTTATGGTTGTGTTGGAAACTCACTTAGTTATCGCTAAAATAAAAAACTTACCACGGTTTCTTTCCAGTTCCTCCAGGGTGAGCATCTTTTGCGCCGCTCGCGTAGTCGCAAACTTTAGCGATCGCGCAACTCGAACAGACAACAAAATCTATGGGGTCTCCAATTTCCGTTGCACGGGAACTTTTACAAGAACTCCGGATCAAACGATACACCGTTTTAAAGAGCGAAAATTCGTCTTTCCAGTGATACCAAATTCAATATGATGCATTCAAACTTTCTTGGTGTAAATTTAAGGTAAAAATGAACGTTTTTTCATCAACTCAATTTTTGCTGAAGTCGAAAACGAAGAATTTTAACGAATTTTATAATGGATAAATCTATGGGAATTCCTCTTTCTAAAAAGTATAACTTCATGTCTGTACGTTTTTCTTGTAAAAGTTCCCAACGGTTTTCCGAACGCAACCGTTTTCCGACCTCGCTCATCTGACTTTCGACGTCAGAACCACGCTCGGCTTCCGACCGCTTGGTGTGTTCATTAAAACTTCTTCCAAACTCACAATACATCATTCACGCACAAAATAATGGCATCAACAGGTCGTAAAAAGATCGTGTTTTTTTTGCGTGACAGTAGTTTTTATTGACAAACTGCACAGAACAAGGCAAATATGACAAGTTGAAAATGAGCAATATTTGCCTCGCGACGACCATGTTACCCAGCGCTAAAGAGAGGCTGGTCCTACCTAGAATTACCCGCTACATGGGCAGCCACAAGCCATCTTCAGAGGATTTGCCTCTATTTTTGGAGGATGGGTGCTGTTATGCGAGGAGCTGCTTATTGTGGCTGGAAATAGTGCCCACATAGTACTGTTCAGGGCATAGCAACCGTTTAATGCTTGCTGGTGTCAGCGGGGTGTCACACGGCGGGCCTTCAGGCTTGTTGAAGTTCAGTGTTGCTTTACGTCCACAGAGACCATAAGGACTGTTAGGGACGGGGAGCCCAGGACGGCCACCTCGACTTCCACACAGCTCCTGAGCCCTGAACCTAGGTCTTCTAATGTTGCTTTACGTCCACGGAGACCATAAGGACTGTTGGGGACGGGGAGCCCACAGCGTCTACCACTGTAACTCCGACATTAAAGGACTATGACCACTCTTCAGTAAACATAAAAATCAAGATCATTGTTAGAAAACTAATTGGTTCTTTTGTATGCTACACACGTGTGTCGCCGAGTGTGCTGAAATTGAAGGTATATGGCGTCTGTGAAGTATCTTTGTTTCTTTGAGGATGTGCCGTTGGTGGAGTTTATCTACTTTGTATAATTATAGTGTCGCTCCAATACCAGATAGTAGCTATCGTATATGATTCAGGTCTGCGTTGTTGTGTTTTCTAGCTGTCGGGCATTCTTTTTTTTTTTTTGGTCGGGCACTACTGACGTACTTTTATCTGTTGATGACTCAGATAATTCAGATAATTGTTTACACCAAGTATTTTTTTTCCCTTCATTTTCCCTCTTTTTTCTTTTTTACCCCCCAGTATATTTCACCCTCATATAACCGTAATGGTTGACTGGGCGTAAAACACCAAGTTACTAACTTACTCTCCATTCCTCGCAGAGAGAACCAAACTGCGACATCGTGGGCTTCCACCACAAGCTGATCCCGCTGGAGATGTTCAAGGACCCCAACAAGACCCTGGACCAGCTGGTGCGGGAGACCCACGCCCTGGGCTTCGGCACCACCGACTGCTCCAAGCCCATGACCTGGGCCCGCAAGCACGGCAAGGAGTACGACGCCTTCATCATCTACACGGACTCGGAGACCAACTCGCACAGGGTCCCGCCTTCCGCCACCTTGGACAAGTACCGGGAAACGATGAATATCCCCACCGCCAAGCTGATCGTGGTGGGCATGTCGGCCTACAATTTCTCCATCGCCAGGCCCGACGACCTCCACATGCTGGACGTCGTGGGCTTTGACCCGGACACGCCGGACATGATAAGGGAGTTTCTGGACGGTGGTCTAGAATGATAGTGATTAATCAAGCGATTCCCGTGCGAGTGATTAATCAAGCGATTCCTGTGCGGCAGGAAAGGTAAAAACGCGAATCGACCCTCCAAAAGAGCCAGCTTCGATGGGAATGCAGCCCCTGCCCCACTTCGGCCCGCAGCGGATGTTCCTGCCAAAAGCGACCTCTTGGTCATGGACCAGCTGTTGAGATGGCGTGGAACCACCTGGTGACACGGGGCTTGCCGTCAGCCCAAGAACAGAAACCGGAAGGCTTATAATATTAGGGATGGGGGGAAGGGGGTATGGAGGTGGGGGGAGAGGGAGATTAACCTAACGCTACACTGTCACCACCAGAATAACTTCTGCATTAAGATGGTCAGCGATGAGAGCCATTTTAATGTTTCAGTAGGAAGTGACGGACAAAGTCACAAGACCGTGTCCACAAACCACAACCTTTTTGAAGACAAAGGAGAGCCGAAGTGGTATCGAACCGAGGTCCTTCCGCTTACCAGCCTAACGCCTTACCGCTAGGCCACACCAGCTCACTATGTGCGATTCTAGATGATGAGTTGATGCTTAATGTCCATAGATGTCGGTTGACATATTTGGGACAAACTGTGACCAGTGCCGAAGCATGGTTCAATATAGCTTTACGTCCACGGTCATGCTGCTGACGGAGACCTGGCTGCGCCCTGCCGGTGACGAGGCCAAGATCGCCGACCTGGCTCCGCCTGGATACTCGGTCCCCTCCTTCCCCCGCTCTGCAGGGGGGTCCGGCGCAAAAGGCGGGGGCATCGCCTTCGTCATAAGGGACTCTCTTAAGCCGCAAGTCGCTACCACTTCGTCCTTTCCCGTTCAGCACCCCTGCTTTGAAATCGCTCAGCTGACCCTAACATACAACAAGCAACTAACCAACTTGTTCTGTATCTACCGCCCTCCACCCAGCAAAAATAACAAATTCTCTGACTCCATGTTTTTCGATCAGTTTTCCGACTTCCTTGAACACTCCGACAGTCTGCCTGGCAAAACACTCCTTATTGGTGACTTTAACTTTCATTTTGAAAACGTAGAAAACAAGAACTCCAGAAAACTACACGATATCATAGACATGTTTAACCTAACCCAGTCCGTTTCTGCACCTACTCACATACAAGGCCATCTGCTCGACTTAGTGTTTTCCAAGCAAAGTGATAACATCCTCACTTCTACAAAATTACACCATGGACTAACATCTGACCACACAGCCATCTTGTGCAAACTTGATGTATCTGTACCTGTACAAAAACCTAAAACGTTTTTGTACCGATGCCTCAAAAAGATTGACACCGGCGCCTTTAAACAAGATCTCTCTCACGCTGTCTCACAAGTCAGTTCTATCAGTGACTACAATAACCATCTGTGTTCTGTCCTTGACAAGCACGCCCCTGTCTGCCGTTGCACAGTCCGTACAAGGAAGCCGACGCCCTGGTTCAGCAGTATTGCGGAGCAGTTCTGTGAGCTGAAACGGGAGCGTCGGCAGGCGGAGAGACGATGGCTCAAATCTAAGCTCACCGTCCACAAACAGATATACGACTCCATTAAACAGATAGTAACAAACCTTGTAGATAAAGCCAAACAAGCCTACTACTCTGCTAAGATTCAGTCTAGCACAACCTGTAAACAGCTCTTTCAAAACTTCAACACCATCCTCGGCAAAAGCAGATCTTCACCTCTTCCTTCAACATTTGACTCTGACGACCTTCTGAATGTCTTTTCTGATTACTTCACTGAGAAAATCCGCACCATCAGAAACAATTTTCCTCCTCCAAACCCAACTGCTTGCCCTGATACCTCTTTCGCTGGAAACCCTTGCTAACTTTTGAGTCGGTCACTGATGATTTTTTCTTAAAAATAATCAACAGTGCATCTGCCAAGTCTTGTGAACTTGATCCCATTCCCACCACGCTTCTTTATGAAAACCTTGACATCCTCTTGCCGACCATCACGAACATCATCAACACATCTCTTACCACTGGCATTGTACCACCTGATCTGAAGAGAGCCATCGTCAAACCTCTATTGAAAAAGCCATCACTTGACAAAAACCTTTTGAAAAACTACCGTCCCATTTCTAACCTACCTTTTCTGTCCAAAATTCTTGAAAAAGTCGTTCTCCACAAACTTCTCTCCCATCTCCAACAAAACAACCTCAGCAATCCCTTTCAGTCAGCCTATCGAGCAGGATGCAGCACTGAGACCGTTTTGTTACGTATTGTAAACGATATTCTTTCCGCTCTGGACAATGACAACATTTCTGTTCTTCTTTTGTTGGATCTTTCTGCCGCTTTTGACACTTTTGACCACCAAATTCTCCTCTCCCGCCTAAACTCTGTTTTTGGCATTCAGTCTACTGCACTCCAGTGGTTTCACTCATACCTCTCAGACAGGTATCAGTCCACTTCAGTCAATAACTCGTCTTCGTCACCATCACAGCTCATGTACGGTGTGCCTCAGGGCTCAGTACTGGGGCCCATTCTCTTCATCCTGTACACTACGCCTCTCTCCGATATCATAGCTAACCACTCTGTAAACCATCAGCTTTTCGCAGATGACACACAGCTCCAGAAATCCGCTCCTCTCAATGAAGTGACCAACCTCACCAAAGAACTCAATGCATACACAGACAACATAAAAACATGGATGACGGAAAATCAGCTCAAACTGAACGACGACAAAACAGAAGCTCTTCTCTTTCCCTTTTCGTCTTCCTTGAAACCTTCTACCGTTTCCCTCCCTGACTCGATTACTCTTGGCTCTCACAACATCCCCTTCTCTGATTCTGCCAGGAACCTTGGATTCATTCTTGACTCAAAACTGTCCATGAAGAAGCACATCATAAAAATCTGCCAAACTGCTTATTTCGAGTTTAAACGCATTAGTTCAATCCGCAGGTTTCTCACTGAAGACGCAACCAAGACTCTTGTTACTTCCTACATCCTTTCACGGCTTGACTACTGCAACTGTCTCCTTATGGGTACACCTAATTATGTCATCCAACCTCTCCAGAAAATTCAGAACTTTGCTGCAAGACTTGTTCTCTTGGCACCCCGTCATCACCACGCAACACCTCTCCTGGAAAAACTGCACTGGCTTCCCATTTCAGAACGTATTGAGTATAAAGTCGCTTGTATGTGTTTCAGTGCTATAAATGGTTCTGGTCCTGCTTACCTCTCTGAACTGCTGCATGTCTACACTCCATCTCTTTCAACCTTTCATCCACGAAAGTACTGCTAGACCCGAATAATACTGACACTGCTGCCTGTGCCCTGTCCTTCTACGCTCCACCACACCATTACAATTGATTAGTTTTATTTATTGTCAATAAGTTTTGTCAATAAATATATATTCATTGATAAGATTATACCTAGTGTTGCCGGGGAGGTTGTGTGAATTTATTTTTCGTGCCACTGGCGGGTTCCTTCAGCTACCTGACCAAACACTGAACACTAACATTTATGATCCGTGGCTTTTTATTACAGAGTCGTAGCTGTAATTGTTGTTATTGTTTATAGTTTATTCTTTATGTCACTCAGTACAAAAAAGAAAAATACAAGAACTACTTGCAAATCAGCATTTTTTTTTTTTTTGTATCAGCAGTACAAAATAACAGGAATAGAATAGAACAGACTCCTTGAACAACTTTCCAGAAAACACTGGGAGTAGAAAAATATCTAGCACAAGGTATCTGATGAAATTGAAAACAATCCAGGTCAATACACGCAGCACTCCTACAAGGAATAATGTGGACCATAATATACTTTCAACCATAATAGCAGGCACAAGGTTACAAAGCCTACTTCACAGCCGCATGGTCCATGATTAAGTGTCGTTTTGTAGTTTGATAAAGGGGATTACCCTAAAAACTCGCATGTTGCGTTTTGTCCTAATAAACAGCGTCCTTTTGAACCTTTTATGTGTTTGGGTTCTGACTTGGTTGTGTTTGCCATTGACTGTGCTATATCCAGAACTGAAAGGCAGCATTTTAATGTGGTATTAACTGCGTAAAATACACATAAAACATGCGGTAACACGATCCCTGACACCCTTGAACATAATAAAAATGCCCAGCTTTCACCGAACTTAGTAATTAAGTAAGCAAACATAGTGCTTAACGTCCACACAAACCAGAAAGCTTATTAGGGAAGGGGGTATGGAGGTGGGGGGGGGAGAGGGAGATTATATACCTATCGCTACCCTGTCACCACCAGAATGACTCCTGCATTAAGATGGGCAGCGATGGGAGCCATTTTAATGTTTCATAATTGTAAGGGACAAAGTCACAAGACAGTGTCCACAGACCACAACTTGTGAAGAGAAAGGAGAACCGAAGCAGATTCGAACCGAGGTCCCTCTGCTTACCAGCCTAACGCCTTACCGCTAGGCCAAACCGGCTCACTCACCGAACTTAAGGGATTTTTAGCACTATATAGATTATGTAGCTGATAAAGAAACATGGTGTATGTACACCTACAAAACTATTCTACAGAATGTAAATAATGCATACGGAAGTCTTGATTTTATGTGTAGGCCTAAAAATAAAGAATATACAATTAGTTGTTGTTTTGGTGTTATTTTTCCTTTTTTTCTCTCTTCCATTTTTGTTTTGTTGTAAGAAATGTGTGTGTGTGTGTGTGTGTGTGTGTGCGCGCGCGCGCGCGCGCGTATTTATATAGTTTGTTCCTTATTAAGCCATGTCTTCATTGCGATTCTACTAAACACTGGTCAGGAAAACAACATAAGTCAACCAAAACCAGATTAGCGTCCTAGTTCTACATCTCATTTTCACCTTTTAACTGTTTTTTAAGTGTCGGTTTGTAGCTTGAAAAATGGGATTATCTCAAAAATTCCATTGTTGTTTTCTCCTAATAAAAAACCATTCTTTTTCACCTTTTATGTCTTTGGATCTTGTTTTAGAACGCTAGCAGTCATTCTTGTTCCAGATTTTGTTCGTACTGTGCTAGTTTGTATTATGGTTGTTGTTGTTGTTTTGTTTTGTTTTGTTTTTGTTTTTTTAAAATCCAATATGTCTGTTTATAATTATCAGTTTAATGCTTTTGACATTGCTCTGATGTTCCTTGTACATATTGTTTTCTGAAGTTAATGTGGCTTTGTATATAGTTAGTTGAATTGCCCTGGTGAGGGATGATTAAAGTATCAAATTATTGACTTGACTCGGTTTTGTTGTCTCTCTGTCTGTTGTGTGTAGTTCCAGTGATTGTCTGTCCTGGTTGTTGCGACATTTATGTTCAAGACTGATTCAGTTTTTTCCTTAGCAACCATTGTGACACAAACTTGATAGCAGGCACAGTCATCAAGCAAGACACACAAAAGAAGTCAAAATTGAAAAGCAATATCTTTAATGGTTTGATCTACAGAACGTTTCTTATTTACATCATTTAGTCCGTTACGTGACAAAATTTCGTCTCAGCCCAGTTGCCACAAATATACTACCTTGACTATTTATTGTGCTACAGAAATCAGTCACACACTGAGTTTAAAACTGATACAGTTCTACCCAAATCAACACCTTGAAAATGCCTTTCAGTTCCAGAATCTCGTTTGAAATAATTATAAGATTTGACTAAGACTTAAATACACGACACCTTGTAAGACAATCTCTTGTCCATGGCAAAGTTAAGCATGAGTGTGGAGAAAAACACTTCTATTAAAGTACATCGGGTTGCCGATCCATCTTTTTTTTTTCTTCTCCAAATCTAAGTTTAACTTTAGTTCAGTCAGTAGTTCGCTGGTACTGTGTCTTAGTGCGGTCGCGGGGTGCAGTAGTCTCCTTTCCCGTGTGAAGCCACTGGCTAAAGGATGGTTTCAATTAGCGTCGGTCAGTTGGCCGAGCTGTAGACAACAAGCCTCCCTGTTCATGCACGGGCATGGAAGAGCTGCCTTCCCCTTTCTGTTACGAATCCTTCTTTTATTCCAAATTCTGGGCCGCCGGTGCCGTATTTTTCAAAGTATAAAAGACCCTCCCGGCCTTTTAATCCCCGCACCACTCGCCCTCACCAAAATCATAAAGACCGTGTGCCCTCTTTGCAGTTGACTGTGCTAGGTCTCCGAGTAAGTCACTGACCGAGTCAGTCTCCAAGTCAGTCTCTAAATCTCCGAGCAAGTCTCCGAGTCAGTCTCCAAGTCAGTCTCTAAATCTCCAAGTAAGTCTCCAAGTCAGTATCTAAGTCACCAAGTCAAAGTTATTTCTATTTGTCAGTGCAACTAGTGTTTAATCTACATTCAACAGGTTGGTTTGAGCACGTCGTCTTAACGCCTCTTCATTTCCTCTGTTAAAGCCTAAACTAGCCCACCCCTAAGATGACTGACATTTGTTAGTAATAAAGATTACCCATAGCAGAAACAAGCAGCGGCACCGTAGGCCGGATGGCCGAGGGCCGGGGGGGCTGCGACACCAACCACATTGCCGGTTGTATATATACAAACCCAGCGACCACGGTTCCGGAGCTGGACTAAAGTTAACTAAGCCAAAGAAGGAACCACACTTTAGAGTTGTTCGCTTAACTTGGGTCTCATGCGTGTGTTTCGGCTTTACCTGTCAGTGTGTACGTGTATGTGTGTGTTCATTCATGATCAATACGTGATCAAATATGAAGACCTATAAATTTCACTTTTCAGATGTTAACGCAGATAGACAGCACAGCGCAAATGACGGCTCGACTCGATGCGACTGAAGGGAAACTGACGACAAGACTGGAAGAAGTAGCAGACGAACAAACTGTGCTCTCGCACGATGTCTCCGCTATGTACGAACACTTTGAACAGATGAGGACTTCAAATGTAAGTCTCCAGGACCACAACGAGAAACTGGAAGACAAACTCGATGCGCTGGAAAACCAGAGCAGGCGGTCAAACGTCCTCTTCGATGGCATCCCACCTTCCGCTAATGAAACCTGGGAAGACTGCGAGAACAAAGTCCTTGAAATCATCAGAAAGAAGATGATGATAGCAAAGAACATCCCCATCGAGAGAGCACACCGCCTTGGGAAAACGATCATCGTCAGGTTTCAGGCATTTAAGAACAGGGAACTAGTTGTATCGAGAGCCAGAGAACTTAAAGGTTCCAGTGTCTATGTCCGTGAGGATGCATCGGACCGTGTCCGTCAGAAGCAGAGAGGCCTGATACCGCTGATGAAGACGATGCGAGAAGACGGCAAGCGTGCAGTTATTCGGCATGATAAACTGCGCTCAGAGGAAGGAACATTCACCTTCGACCTCAAGCACGAGGAGATAGTGAAGGTGGATGACAGACGACTGCCACCATGGGAACATCGCCACCAAAGACAGCCTCCCTGAGACGACACATCCGTAGACAGGGCAGCAGTGACAACAGGAAGCACGCTGAAAGAGAAGCAGACCGGCACAGCCCTACGAAGGACCGCGTGGATGATGACGGCCACAACGACGAGGACTTCAACAGCAACCTGAGCCAGCACAGGAAAGGTGACAACGACCACACACGACAGCATCTGGGAGGGTTCCCCCCTCTTAGGTCCCGCGGCAGAGAGGACAACCACAGCACAGGCAGCAGTGAGAAGGGAAATCAACGTGACAGGAACAGGGAGGAGCTCTTCAGACCTGATCACGTGTCTGTGAGGAGCTCATACTCCAGACGATCTGTAGGAACGGACAGAAGGAGGGGTAGCGGAAGACACGTTGAGACAGATTCCAGACCCGTTACCAGATCTCAGAACCACACCCGCCACCATCCCTCCTCTGACAAACAAGCTTCAGCTTGGAAATAGGGACTCGGCCCGGGCCCAAAGGACGACTCCAAAGCCAACAACAACACTATCAAGATTGGGGCTTACAATGTGGACGGACTGTGGCAGAAACTAGACTGCGCTGATTTTGTGAGTTTCTTGCTATCATTTTATGTGGTATGCCTAACTGAGACATTCATCGATACAGATTTCCAGTCTGATATGTTTAAAGACTGCCTATCATTCACAGCAAAGGCAAAAAACCTCTCCCACCATGGGAGAAATTCTGGTGGTGTTGTAATGCTCCTAAAGAAACTGTATGCTGAATTTGTACGAGAGGTCAAAGTTCCTTACGAAAACATGCTCGTTATTGAAGTAGACGAAGTACTTTTTAAGACCGGTAAACCTGTTTATATGATTTGGGTTTACATTCCGCCGTGTGAGTCACCTGCCTACAGAGTGACAGAAAACGGGTTTGGGATTGAACCATTAGAACAATGCTTGTTAGACCTGCAGGGAAAATGTTCAGATTTCCACTTCATTATTTTTGGTGACATGAATTCAAGAACGGGAGATAAAAATGGTATGCTGGAATGCTCGGCAGATGGGATGTATTCAGATGAAGCAGAAGAAAATTTCAGCAGAACTTCAAAAGATCCTACAGTGAATGCCTTTGGTCAGCAGCTTCTTGATTTATGTAGTGCATTTGAATGTTCTATTGTGAATGGCTTATGCGACAAGAGATTCGATGACGGTTTAACTTTTATTTCACAAACTGGAGGGAGTGTTGTGGATTATTTTATTGTTTCCAATGAACTGTGTGTCGACACTTTCCTGTCGTCCTTTGAAATTATTCCCCGGGTCGAGTCTAGCCACTTGCCGATTGTATTATGTGCACGTGCAATTCGTGCAGACACGGGCCACCCAGACTCCGGAGATGAGTGGATTGAAAGGTACGTGTGGGAGAAGCAAAAGGAAAATGACTTTGTAGCTCACCTTTCCACGAGTTCATCGCTTGACGAAGTCACGCGTGCAACCACGGAACTTGATGTGAGTGTTGATTCAGCACTGAACATTTTTGTAGCAAACATTCTGTCCGCGGCAGAATGCATGAAAAAACGTTTTAAGAGATTCGGGTGTAAAAAAACATAAATCTCCATGGTTCGACAACGATTGTTTGAAATCAAAAAATGCAGCACGTAAAAGTCTTAAGATTTTCAGGAAGACAAGCCTCGAGTGGGATAGACTGAACTTTATTCAGAACAAAAGAACATATCGACAACTTATACGGGATCGTAAAAAGAAACACAAACAAAACTTAGCAGAGAAGTTACACAGTACAGTCAGTGAACCTAAAGCATTCTGGAAAGAACTGCGCACAAATCTGGGATTCAGTAAGAACAGAAGTGTTGGGAATATTAAGGAGGATGAGTGGGTAACACATTTAAAAAAAGTTTTTTCATCAGAACACTCCCAACCACAGCACGTGGACAGGGATGCCGAGGCCCCGCTAGATGATGAAGTTATGGAAAGACTTAATAGGGACATTACGGAAGATGAAGTTAAGAATGCAATAAGAAAACTTAAGAATCAAAAGGCAAGTGGCTATGACTGTGTGATGCCCGAGATGCTGAAATTGTCTGGGAACAATACAGTGCCTTTTTTAACTCGATGTTTTAACAAGGTTTTTACTGACGGCACATACCCTGAAGAATGGACCAGAGCTGTAATTATTCCATTGCATAAAAAGGGTGATTTGGAAAACCCAGACAACTACCGGGGTATCTCTTTACTGAGTGTAATTAGCAAATGTTACACATGCGTTTTGAATACGCGAATGAAAGAATGGATGGAAGAAAATGAGAAAATCACTGAATCACAGGCTGGCTTTAGGCATGGGTATAGCACCGCTGACCACATTTTCACTCTCTCTGCTATTGTTGAAAAATGTCTTAGTAAGAAGGGAGGTAAGTTGTATGTTGCGTTTGTAGATCTACAGAAAGCATTTGACTCTGTCCATAGAGTATCACTTTTTGAATCACTGGTAAGAGCGGGCCTATCTGGAACCTTCCTTAATGCTCTCAAAGCCATGTATGAGTCAGTAGTCTCTTGTGTACGTGTTAATAACCTAAATACAGAGTTTTTTAATTGTCCGTTTGGATTGAAGCAGGGGTGTATAGTCAGCCCGGGACTTTTTTCAATGTTCATTAACGAAATTGCAGTGGAATTAAGTAATGTGGGACAGCACGGCATCCAACTGCAGCCAGGCATGCTTGAACTTTTTCTGTTGCTCTTTGCAGATGATTTAGCCTTGCTCTCTAGCACAGCAATTGGTCTTCAAAATCAGCTTAACCAGCTTAGCAGAATGTGTGAGGAACGTCTTCTAAAAATCAATATTGAGAAAACAAAGGTGATGGTATTCAGAAAAGGTGGACATCTTGGCAAAAAAGAGGTGTGGTATTTAGGAAGCCAAAAGTTAGATGTTGTGAACAACTATACGTATCTGGGGTATACCTTTACTACTATGTTAAGCACTAACCAGTCTGTAAACTATGTGGCGATGAAAGGGAGAAAAGCAACGCTTGCTTGCGTAAGAGCCCTGAGTAGATGCTGGGAAATCTCCAAGAAAACATTCTTCAAAATGTTCGATGTACAGATACAACCAATTTTACTGTACGGAGCTGAGATATGGGGGCTGCAATGTTTGAAAAAAATGTAGAAAAGGTGCATACATTTGCCTGCAAGAGATTTTTGAATGTTCCAGTGAGGACCCCAAATAAAGGTGTATACGGAGAACTCGGACGATATCCATTGCATATTAACAGTTGCATGCGATCTATTAAATATTGGCCCAAACTACAGACAATGAGCGACAGCAGACTACCCAAGCAGGCGTACAAAATGCAGTTAAAACTTGATGAAAACCTGAATCCATGTTGGGTAACAAGAACCAAAAACTTCCTATGTGATTTTGGTTTTACCGACGTCTGGCAGCAGCAGGGAGTTGGTGACGAACGTATTTTTCTGTCAGTTTTAAAGCAGAGATTACTTGAGAAGTATAATCAGGAATGGTTGAATGCAGTTAATACTAGTAACAGATTTTCCTTCTACGTGACATTTAAGTCCAGTTTACTGCCGGAGCAGTATTTCGATTGCGTAACCCTAAAGTGCTATCGAGATGCTCTTATCAAGATTCGACTTGGTGTTCTACCAATCAACAGCAATAAATTTAGATATTCTGAAGATGACAGAAAAAGGCTGTGTGACTTATGTCAAAGTCAGGTGGAGGATGAATTTCACTTTGTCTGTATGTGTCCGCTATATAAGAGACTCAGGACAAAATATATTGATCCTGACATGCGCAAGAAAAATACTTTCACACGACTGTTTTCTTGCAATTCAGAAGAAAAATGCTGGAAGCTTGCTGCTTTTGCATTTTACGCCTTCAAATTAAGACAGCAATACCTAGAACAACAGTTAAATGTATAAATCATTCACCTTTAATGCATAGTCCTAGCCAAACAATAACAGTTGGACTGGCTGTCAACACACTTTGACTAGTCAGATATTGATGTGACTGTGCCACCAGCTTGTACTCAACTTTTGGGCCCACGGCCATGTTTTTATCCCATTTTCATAACTATTTTATTATTCTTTAATTGCTTTATTCCATTTTCTCATGAGTGTGTATATATTGCGCTGCATTAGTACATAGTGAGTGAGCGGTGTGTGTGTGTGTGTGTGTGTGTGTGTGTGTGTGTGTGTGTGTGTGTGTGTGTGTGTGTGTGTGTGTGTGTGTGTGAGAGAGAGAGAGAGAGAGAGAGAGAGAGAGAATATGCGTGTGTGCGTGCGTGTGTGCGCGATGTGCGTGCGTGCGTGCGTGTGTGTATGTGTGTGTGTGGGTGTGTATGTGGGTGTGTATGTGTGTGTGCATGTGTGCGCGCGTGCGTGTGTGTGTGTGTGGGGGGGGGTGAGTGTGCGTGAGTGTGTGTGTGTTGGCTTGAAACACCAAATGTCTTTATTTATGTTTGCATTAGTAGGCACGAAAGATTTGCATTTTAAGATGGGTTTTATATTGTAAAAGTCAGATGACTTGTGCAATAAACAATTTGTTCTTGTTCTTGTTCTCTCTCTCTCTCTCTCTCTCTCTCTCTCTCTCTCTCTCTCTCTCTCTCTCTCTCTCTCTCTCTCTCTCTCTCTATATATATATATATAAACTTCAACAGCTCCACCACCAAGGAATCATTTCAAATCCGCCACAGACTTATTTGTCAAAATTCTAACATTGTGTATCTTCTCTACTGCGACACCTGCCAACAATCACAATACGTGGGAGAAACTAAGAATACACTCAAGACTAGATTCTACCAGCACCGTTCAAACATCAACAAAAACACAGGCACCCTAGTCACTAAGCACTTCAACCAAACAGACCACAGCATCCACAACATGAAGTGTGTCGTGGTGGAGAAGGTACACTCTGACAAACGTGAAGACAGACTGCGGACAGAGGCCTTTTGGATCCAGAAACTCAAGACCCTGGCTCCGTGTGGCTTGAACACACTAGATTAACTTGACTAGGGACCTCTGCTAGTGTGTGTGTGTGAGAGAGAGAGAGACAGAGAGACACACAGAGAGAGAGAGAGAGTGTGTGTGTGTGTGTGTGTGTGTGTGTGTGTGTGTGTGTGTGTGTGTGTGTGTGTGTGTGTGTGGGTGGGTGAGGGTGGGTGGGTGAGGCGGTGCGGGTGGGTTGTTTGCATTGGTGAGGGTTGTTTCGGGGTGCGGTAGTGTTTGTTAGTGTTTGTAGAGTGGTTACAATAGTAAATACCTAGGAAGAAACAACAAAGGAAGGGGGTGGGGGGTGGTGCGGACAGAGACTGACAGCACGATAGAGACAGGGGTAATGGGAGTGGGTGAGGGTAGTGTGTGTGCGTCAGTGCTAAACATGGGGGAGGGGGGGGGGTTACGACTCACAAACCGAGTTGGACTCTTTGTGAACAGTTAGTTCGGTCTTAGTCGTTGTTTTTTTATTCATCGAGTTCTAGGCACCTGATATTTTAGAATCGTTGTGTGAAATGTGTTTTTACCCTCGTTCACTTGTTAAGAACAAACCCCCGAGGAAGGCGTTGTTTTTCTTTGATTTTTATCAATTTTATACACACACACACACACACGCACGCACGCACGCACGCACGCACGCACGCACGCACGCACGCACGCACGCACGCACGCACGCACGCACGCACACACACACACACACACACAAATAATAATCTGGAACCAGAATGAGTGCTAGCGTTCTAAAACAAGATCCAAACACATAAAAGGGAACAAAGGACGCTATTTATTAGGACAAAACACAACATGCCAATTTTCAGGGTAGGGCCCTATTTCAAGCTACAAAACAATACTTAAAAGTTCAAAAATGAAATGTTGATGATGATGATGATGAAGTGTTGCTTAGTGTCCCCAGATGTCAGTTGACACATTAGGGACAAGTTGTGACCAATGCCGAAGCACGGTTCAATAAATCTTTACGTCCACGGAAACCAGAAGGCTCGTTAGGACGGACAGCCCGGGACGGCCACCTCGACTCTCACACAGCTCCTGAACTATGAATGAAATGTAGGATACCTGTCTGCTTTCAGGTGAGCAGTTTTTTTACGTTGTTTTGGTGTGCATTGTTTGAAAACAGCAACAGCGACCAAGCAGTTGTTTTACGCAATAATCACGAAAACGTAGACAGTATGTGAACGTTGTACTTGTCTGAGGTATACTTTAGTCACAAACAGAATGAGGCCAAGAGCGCCTGAGCAGAATCAGCAAACAAGGGAATTAACCCCTTTACTGCCACGGCCTGTAAATTTTCC
>OY757542.1:1731531-1776531 GCA_963584105.1 Alviniconcha strummeri
TGGTTGTTGCATGGCTGTGCCACCACGTGAAACTGCTGTCGTCTGGGCGCAAGTTCTGTTTATACCACTGATTCAACCGTGCGCCAGTAGTTTACAATGTCACTTCATTCATCTGACTGTGCCATGGTGTCGAAAGCGCTGTTTCGCCGACGGCGGTAGAAAGCGTGTCACGAGATGCCGACTCGATAGTGGCAGCGTGGCTGACCTTTAGAAGCTCTCTCTCTCTCTTCTTCTTCTTCTTCTTCTCTTCTTTCTTCTTCTTCTTCTTCTTCTTCTTCTTCTTCTTCTTCTTTTTCCCTTTTCTTCTTCTTCTTCTTCTTCTTCTTCTTCTTCTTTACCTCATTGTCCAGCTTCAACATTCTCAAGACTCTTAACACTTTTAGTGCAAGCTCTTAATTTATTTATTTTTGGGGTGGTGGTGGTGGCGATGTTTCCCATAATCCACCGAACTCTTTGACATGGACTACAGGATCTTTAGCGTGCGTATATGCGTATTCTGCATGCGTATACGCACGAGGGACCTCGGTTTGTAGTTATCCGAAGGAGTAGAGTCTGGACGATATTCTTCGATTAACGCCGGACTCGGAATCTCAGGGCGGCGCAAGCAAAGCCTAGTACGTAACGGACGTGCTTAGTTTTGGCTTTCGAGAGGCGAGTACTTTTGCTCTTGCTTTGACTGACTTGCTCTCTCTCTGTTTCTGTCTCTCGCTCTTCTGTCTCTGTCTGTCTGTCTCTCCCCCCCCCCCCCCCCTCCTTTCCTCCTCAAACCCCCTTTAATCTCGATTCCGTACCTGCCAGTAACTCTTCAGAAATTAACGGCAAAAGGTTTCTCCTCCCTTTTCCTGTGACGCGGAAGACTGGCCGTAGGGTGCAGGGAAGGCACCCTTGACCTTTTACTCAGCCTGACCACACTTCGGCTCTGGCTTCCTGCCGGGGAAACCTGCAGCGTGCTCGGCTCCTGTGAACAGTCAAGTCCGCGTTCAGAATGCTGGCAGCGCCCCCGCCGCTCTGCTGCAGGAGCTGCAGGTTATCGGGACAACAAGTAGATCAGGATGTTGGATGCTGCCCCCCCTCCACCCCCCCTCCCCCTTTTGGAATAGGCCATCGTTTAGAATTGATGCCGCGGACAGTTCCACCACTGTGTATAAGCCGGCTGAACATTATCAGGACGAAAGTGGATCAGGATGTGACAAAAGTGGATCAGGATGTGACAAAAGTGGATCAGGATGTTGGATGCTCCCCCCTCCCCCCCTCCCCCCCCCCCCCAGTCCCTTTGCCCCCTTTCTGAGCCGAGGTGGAGTGAATCAGTTTTTGTATTGAATGAATGAATGAAAATGTATATAATATATGGCGCATTAAAACTTCCACACACACCTTGCATGTTCACAGCACCGCCAGATATAGTGCATACATATGTAAGTGCAAACAGCCCCTACCCTCCCACCCACCCCTTCCCAAAAGTGCAGCTATATATAGTAGGTAAATGTAGAGACTGATATATATATATATACAGAGTTGGGGGAAAAAAATCAGTATTTCATGACTCAACACACACACCAGTGCAGGTGCACATCACATGCAATCGCATCCACTATCCTGCCTAGATAAAAAGGTGAGTTTTCAGAGAAGCTCTGAAAGACTTAATGGAGTCCTAATTCTCCTTGATGCTCTCAGAGAGGACAGTTCTATACGTATTTATTTATTTATTTAATTTTAACAGACTGCATGAAACCACAGATATAGATGTGTGTAGGCTAACAGCCTGAATGGGTTGTAGCGTCCGGAACTGAACACAAGTCCTTGGGCATACCTGGGTGAGCTTTCTGTGATAACTGTTATTTCTGTATGCATTCCACCCCTTTGGTACCACTGTATAGTAGCACCAAAGCCCATCTGTTTTGGGCTTTGAGTAGCACATAAAAGATCTCGGTCATTCTGCCAAAAGTGCAGGTGGCAAGTTATAGCCAAACACAAATGCACCCTACATATGTGGCTTCGAATGAAGTGACTGTAAACTGGTGCATGGTTGTGTGGTGTACACAGAACGTGCGCTGAGACAGCAGCATGCAGTTTCACATGGCACCAGCCGTGGCAGTAACAACCAAGTAGCGTAGTAAAGTACGTACACCACTTTGGTGGGTGTTTAGAACACATTATAAAAGGCAACACTCACTCGTTCACAATCTTCAAAGTCATCCAGGCGAGATCCAGAGCAAGGAGGTAGAGCTGGACTCTTGTAGAGAGTTGGACAATCCTTTGCGTAGAGCTGGACTCTTGTAGAGAGTTGGACAATCCTTTGCCGTCCAGGTGAGATCAAGAGGAAAGAGGTGGAGCTGGACTCTCAAGAGAGCCCAGGAAAGCTCAAGAGCAGAGAGGTAGAGCTGAGAGCTGGGCTCTTACAGACAGTTGGACAGTTGTTCCTCAATCAGTAGCTGCTTTTTGGACATTGTCTTTGTGACTTTGCTCTGTACAGCTGTTGAAACAGCACTGAATTAGCGAAATACACAAGTTGCTTCACACTGGCGCGGTCCCCACCTCCTTAGCATTATTGTTTTGGCTGGCGGTGACTGACGGTCACTAAGTTGGTCTTTGCCGGTCGAAGCACACAGATGAGCTATTCACGTCTTCCTCCCCTCACCCCCTTCACCCCCCTCCCTCCCTGCTTTCCCCATCCCTAATAAGCCTTACGGTTTCCATGCACATTAAGCAACATGTTTACTTACTATTCAGAATCTTGTGAGCCGGTTTGGCATAGTGGTAAGGCGTTAGGCTGGTAAGCAGAATGGCCTCGGCTCGATTCTGCTTCGGCTCTCCTTTCTCCAAAAAGGTTGTGGTTTGCGGACAAGTTATTAGCAAGGGTTACAGGGTCATGGGAATGGTAGTAGTGGCAGCAGAACTACTTTTTCTTGTGACATCAGCTACTTTTTCTTGTACGTCACAGCTACTTTTTTTTTCTCCCTTTTTCTTGTGACATCAGTGATTTGTGTGTGGATCAAAGGTCATGGAAGCTGGCTTGCTTGAAGCACTCCCCACAGGCATTCATATTTTTGTCTGAAGCTGCCTCGGCCCTTGCTATGGGAGAGTGGATTCTTAATACTATTTCCACTTCAGCTTCAGTTTTATTGCAACTCAGTTTTTATAGGTCTACCAGCAGACCAGATCGCTCGGTTACAGCGGGTGCAGAATAATGCGGCACGGCTCGTGTTGAGAAAAAGAAGACGAGATCACATAACACCGCTTCTTAAGGAACTTCACTGGTTACCAGTAAAATTCCGCTGTCAGTATAAGATTGCAACTCTTGCTTACCGCCATTTTGAAGGGTCTTTACCTCCTTATCTTTCTTCATCTCTCTGCACTTATGAACCGTCTCACTGTCTCCGATCTTCTAATGAAAAGCTGCTCAGAATTCCAAAGCGAAATCTCAAATCATTTGGACAACATTCTTTCAGTTTCATGGCACCATCTCTCTGGAATTCTCTGCCGGCCACTCTAAGAAATATACCAACACTGTCTCAATTCAAATCACAGCTAAAAACCTTCTTGTTTGCACAGGCCTTCCTGTAGAATCTGAAGAAATCTGTGTGTGTGTGGCAGTTGAATGTAGATGGATGCATATGGATAGGGAGAGGGGAAGGGGGGGGGGGAGAGTATGAGAGATCTAGGCAAGAGAAGGAGGCACGGGTTGGGTGGGTGATAAGACAGATTCAAATTGGTGTTGTCTGAGATCATTAAGTTAATATTTTGTTAATTATTGTGGACGAGCAGAGACTGGTGTGCGCATGTCATTGTGTGTGTGTGTGTGTGTGTGTGTGTGTGTGTATTGTTCGATAGGCGATAACGGTACTTTAAACTACAATAATTAAGGTTTTGTTTGCTGAAATGTATGTTAATGTAGTTTTTGTGATAAGATGTTTGTACAGCGCAGTGAGTTTAACTCTGGTTAAAGAATAGTGCTTTATAAGAATTATTTATTATTATTATGTAAACAGTTTGGTGTCAACTGTTATTTGGCAAAATAAAACCATCATGATTCGTGTACCGAACAAACCAAAATGTCACACATGTGGCCTACAACACAGCTGCAGAGAGATTCCATGTGATGCATGTGAGGATTATGCTAGTCACCTGACTCCTCCAGCCATTTGCCTTGTCCTGTGTGTGTTATGTGTTGCCTGGATGAGGAAGTTCACTTGATAGTGTGTCATTTGTGTGTGTGTGTGTGTGTGTGTGTGTGTGTGTGTGTGTGTGTGTGTGTGTGTGTGTGTGTGTGTGTGTGTTTCTTTCTTTCTGTCTGTCTTTCTTTCTTTGTAAATCCACTGAATATGTAAGGTCAAACATCTTAAACACACACACACACACACACACACACACACACACACACACACACACACACACACACACACACACACACACACACACACACATATATATATAGTAGCACCATTATATATAAAATACCTTCAGGGCCAGATAAAGCAACAATGATATGTAATCATTCTGAGTAAGACAACATTTACAGGTATATATATATATGACTAGTGTTGCATGGAATAATAAGGTTAAGAGCAGCTTAAAATGTTAGAATGAAGTCATATTAATAGTAGACTGCAAACGTTAACTTCATGCAGTGTCTACCTCCAGTTGTGTTACAGCATTTTCTGACAGACTGACAACACAGATGCATGCCTATTCAGTGAGTCATTTGGTGCAATCTGCAGAATGTTCCCTGCATGTTCTTATGTCAGTAGAATTACTTCCCAATAGCATCTTGTCCATTGTGATGGCCCTAAGAAAACCTTGTACAGTTGACAGGACGTTAAAATCTAACTGCCCGTGCAAGCTGAAACTGAACACTAAGCACAGTGCATTACTTGTTCTCATTTTTAACCCAACTTGTAATGTTGCAGAAACTACTTGAATTATCTGTTTGTATATAATGTATACATGTATATGATTGCATATAACTTGTAAGTCTGCAGTTTCTAAACTATTCAAATATATATATGAAATATCACAAGTTTGCTTCACTGTACTTTTGTAAAGTATAATTTTTTCATGGAATATTTTGGCAGTCTTCAGTAGCAGGGCTGGTGGCTACTTAGATCTGGAAGTCCTTCTGGAGGTGTCTTTTGCATCCATGGTTCTTTAGTGTCTCCCCCAGAAACAAGAAAAAGAAACAAGCCCAGTTTTACTTTGTCCATTCTTTGGAGCTTCTTTCCAGCTTCAATTCAGATCCAGTCACTCTTGCTACAGAGAACAAGACATTCAAATGACCAGGACTGTGATGATGGGAAAGAATACTAAATACTTTTATTTATTCAATTGTGGGAAAATACAGTGTCAAGTCGCACCGAAAAAGCATATGAAAGCAATGAAAAACAAATGAAACAAACCACCTAAAATAAATCATCACACCACGTAAAATCATGTGTGTGTGTGTGTGTGTGTGTGTGTGTGTGTGTGTGTGTGTGTGTGTGTGTGTGTGTGACAACAGCATCTTAACACTTTCACTCATCCATGCCTACACACACATGCATGCACACAGGCATGCACACACACATGCGCACACACACACACACACACACACACACACACACACACACACACACACACACACACACACACACACACATACATACATACATACATACATACTCCTGTCATCTTACATACAATCAACACTTCTATTAAACATGGAAACTGCTGATGCTGAGTTTCTGTTTGACCTGCCAACAGATGACAACAGTGAGAGGCAGCACTTCCTTCCACCGGTCAAGCTGGACCCAGGCTGGGAGGGCACCGACCGTCCACCTGATGAGCTCAACTTCCGCACGCTGGAGAGAGTGGAGGAGCTGGAGCGAAACCAGCCACGCGACCGCCTCAACGTCGTATACATCATCATGGTCATCCACGGCATTGGCATCCTCATGCCCTGGAACATGTTCATCAATGCCAAGGCAGTGAGTAGTTTTGGGTACAGGCAGCAAAGTGTGTGAGTATTTTGGTACAGGTGAGGTAGGAGGGGTCTCTGGAAGACTGTGAGTGATTCAGGTATAAGTGAGGTAGGATGGTTCTCTGGAAGGCTGTGAGTGATTCAGTTATACACAAGGTAGGAGGGTTCTCTGGAAGGCTGTGAGTGATTCAGGTATAAGTGAGGTAGGAAGGTTCTCTGGGAGGCTGTGCATGTGAGTAATTCAGGTATATACTATAACTATAAGTGAGGTAGGAGGGGTCTCTGGAAGGCTTGAGTAATTCAGGTATAAGTGAAGTAGGAGGATTCTCTGGAAGGCTGTAAATAATTCAGGTATAAGTGAGGTAGGAAGGGTCTCTGGAAGGATGTGAGTAATTTAGGTACAGGTGAGGTAGGAGGACACACTGGGGGGATGTAATTTGGGTACAGGTGAGGTAGGAGGATGTACTGGGGGGATGTAATTTGGGTACAGGTGAGGTAGGAGGATGTACTGGGGGGATGTAATTTGGGTACAGGTGAGGTAGGAGGATGTACTGGGGGGATGTAATTTAGGTACAGGTGAGGTAGGAGGATGTACTGGGGGGATGTAATTTAGGTACAGGTGAGGTAGGAGGACACACTGGGGGGATGTAATTTAGGTACAGGTGAGGTAGGAGGACACACTGGGGGGATGTAATTTAGGTACAGGTGAGGTAGGAGGACACACTGGGGGGATGTAATCTGGGTACAGGTGAGGTAGGAGAATGTACTGGGGGGATGTAATTTAGGTACAGGTGAGGTAGGAGGACACACTGGGGGGATGTAATTTAGGTACAGGTGAGGTAGGAGGACACACTGGGGGGATGTAATTTGGGTACAGGTGAGGTAGGAGGATGTACTGGGGGGATGTAATTTAGGTACAGGTGAGGTAGGAGGACACACTGGGGGGATGTAATTTGGGTACAGGTGAGGTAGGAGGATGTACTGGGGGGATGTAATTTGGGTACAGGTGAGGTAGGAGAACACACTGGGGTAATGTAATTTGGGTACAGGTGAGGTAGGAGGGTTCACTGGAAGGATGTGAGTAATTTGGGTACAGGTGAGGTAGGATGGTTCACTGGAAGGATGTGAGTAATTTGGGTACAGGTGAGGTAGGAGGATTCACTGGAAGGATGTGAGTAATTTGGGTACAGGTGAGGTAGGAGGATTCACTGGAAGGATGTGAGTAATTTGGGTACAGGTGAGGTAGGAGGATTCACTGGAAGGATGTGAGTAATTTGGGTACAGGTGAGGTAGGAGGATTCACTGCGAGGATGTGAGTAATTTGGGTACAGGTAAGGTAGAGGCTTCACTGCACACGATGTGTAAACAAAACAGAGAATTGATTTTTAACAGATACAGATGATAACATTTGGGAACATACAGTTTAGATTAGAGACAGTAAAGTAAGAGGATGCACTGTAAGGCTGTGAGTATATATTATAGATATAACTGGGGGACTGTGGAGGAGCTGGAGCATCATCAGCCGCTCAACCGCTCACCCTCATAGAGTATATAGTCACCGTCATCCACTGCAATGGCATCTTCATGAATGCCAAGGTGGTGAGTAGTTCTGGGTAGAGGCAGTGAAGTATATATTTATATATGAGTAGTTTTTAAAGTAAGGATGTAACTAAGGCTGTATGTAAGTACTGATGGCAAGTGAGGATTCACTGTAAAGCTACACTGAGTAGTTTTTTTACAGGCAGCATTCATAACACTGACAAAAGCTGATGGTGCACTTTCAGTGTTTTTGAGACTACAAGCTGAACCATGTGGTGCTCTTTCAGTGTTTTTGAGACTACAAGCTGAACCATGTGGTGCTCTTTCAGTGTTTTGAAGACTACAAGCTGAACCATGTGGTGCTCTTTCAGTGTTTTGAAGACTACAAGCTGAACCATGTGGTGCTCTTTCAGTGTTTTTGAGACTACAAGCTGAACCATGTGGTGCTCTTTCAGTGTTTTTGAGACTACAAGCTGAACCATGTGGTGCTCTTTCAGTGTTTTGAAGACTACAAGCTGAACCATGTGGTGCTCTTTCAGTGTTTTGAAGACTACAAGCTGAATCTTGTGGTGCTCTTTCAGTGTTTTGAAGACTACAAGCTGAATCTTGTGGTGCTCTTTCAGTGTTTTGAAGACTACAAGCTGAACCATGTGGTGCTCTTTCAGTGTTTTGAAGACTACAAGCTGAATCTTGTGGTGCTCTTTCAGTGTTTTGAAGACTACAAGCTGAACCATGTGGTGCTCTTTCAGTGTTTTGAAGACTACAAGCTGAATCTTGTGGTGCACTTTCAATAGTTTGAAGACTACAAGCTGAATCTTGTGGTGCACTTTCAATAGTTTGAAGACTACAAGCTGAATCTTGTGGTGCACTTTCAATAGTTTGAAGACTACAAGCTGAATCTTGTGGTGCACTTTCAATAGTTTGAAAACTACAAGCTGAATCTTGTGGTGCACTTTCAATAGTTTGAAGACTACAAGCTAAACCTTGTGGTGCTTTTTTTTTTTTTAGTACTTTGAAGACTACAAGCTGGACCAAGGCAACCAGACCACAGAGGAAGTGCAGGAGTACAGCACCAACTTCATGTCCTACATAGGGATGGCTGCTCAGTTCCCCAACGCCTTCATGAACTGCATCAACCTCTTCTGCCAGTGTGGGTACGTGACCTTCTCAGGGAAGATTGACCTTAGCGTTAACTTATCTGCTGTTGAATGTCATCTGATTTATGCTTTACATTTTACTGTAAAGTTTGCGGGGAACCTGCCCAATGGGCAAACCCGTCCATCTGGCCAGAGCCGTGAGCCTGGTCACCGTCACTGGATACTTGGAACAACCTGAAAGGCTCACAAGCCTGTCTAAACAGAACCAGACCACCTTCACTTAATTATTACTTGCAACAACCTGAAGCACTTTATACCACCCTCTAAACAGAACCAGACCACCTTCACTTAATTATTACTTGCAACAACCTGAAGCACTTTATACCACCCTCTAAACAGAACCAGACCACCTTCACTTAATTATTACTTGCAACAACCTGAAGCACTTTATACCACCCTCTAAACAGAACCAGACCACCTTCACTTAATTATTACTTGCAACAACCTGAAGCACTTTATACCACCCTCTAAACAGAACCTGAGCACATTCATTTAATTATTACTTGCAACAACCTAAAGCACTTTATACTACCTTCTAAACAGAACCTGAGCACATTCATTTAATTATTACTTGCAACAACCTAAAGCACTTTATACTACCTTCTAAACAGAACCTGAGCACATTCACTTAATTATTACTTGCAACAACCTGAAGCACTTTATACCACCCTCTAAACAGAACCAGACCACCTTCACTTAATTATTACTTGCAACAACCTGAAGCACTTTATACCACCCTCTAAACAGAACCTGAGCACATTCATTTAATTATTACTTGCAACAACCTAAAGCACTTTATACTACCTTCTAAACAGAACCTGAGCACATTCATTTAATTATTACTTGCAACAACCTAAAGCACTTTATACTACCTTCTAAACAGAACCTGAGCACATTCATTTAATTATTACTTGCAACAACCTAAAGCACTTTATACTACCTTCTAAACAGAACCTGAGCACATTCATTTAATTATTACTTGCAACAACCTAAAGCACTTTATACCACCCGGAACAGAACCTGAGCACATTCATTTAATTATTACTTGCAACAACCTAAAGCACTGTATACCACCCAGAACAAAACCTGAGCACCTTCACTTATTTATTACCTGGAACAACCTGAAGGGCTCACAAGCCTGTCTAAACAGAACCTGACCACCTTCACTTAATTATTATTTGCAAGAACCTGAAGGGCATGTTAGCCCATCAAAGCACACTGCTATATGAACTGCTTGTTGCTGTAGTTTAGGTCAGTGGACCGGCAGTCATGAGCATGTGTTACGGGTGTGGAAATTAAAGTCCTTCTGCTAAAAATCCAGAGGTATCAAATTAATGATAAATCTCCCTTTCAAGCCTGGAGTAGGTCAGAATAGTTAAGTCTGACGTGGCCGTCTGCTGCAAGGCATTGTGTCTTCTCTCTTCATTCAGCTTCAGTTTCCCAGTTGTCTTCAGCATTTCATTGACCAATCTGTTACATGATGAGTGAATCGCAGTTTTCCTTTACAGTGTGAGGAGAGTACTTCAGAAAGTTGAAATGACAGACGTTTTCTTGAATTTAAGATCAGATGCTGTACTTCACCATTCTTATTCTTGCATGCATTATATCTCCAGTACTCATTCTTTCGTTCCACAATTTCCACACAAAGTGTGTGTGTGTCTGTGTGTGTGGGTGTGTGTGTGTGCACACATGCATTTTGTGTGTGTGTGTGTGTGTGTGTGTGTGTGTGCGTGCACAAAGTCAAGATCAAGTACCTGGACGCTGGTGTCCAGCATATGAGGTCTTGTGACTTGAAGCAGAAGTGAACTATGCCCAGTTGCAATGATTTTCCAATGCGTGTATGTGTTTCTGTGCTTTTGTTCTTTATACACTGTGATAGTATGAATAGAAGACACACCTTTGTCCCCTGTGATGCTCCCATGTGTGGTGTGTGTTTTGTTGGGATTCCAGCAATAGCCAGGCACTACATTCTCCCATACAACGTAGCTCAACCAAAAAAAGAGATGTTGTTTCTCATCTCATTTTTCATCATTTATCTGTTGTTTAAGTGTTGTTTTGTAGCTTGACAAAGGGCCCTGAAAGTTTACAGAGTGTGTGCTTGTGTCCTAATAAATCAGCATTTTTGTGAACCTTGGATGTGTTTTGATGATGAGATGATGGTTTAGCTGTGGGCATGTTTCAGAGGAAAACCAGGGACCCGTATTGTCTCCAGCATTCTAATCATGGTCCTTGTCTTCATCTTCACTGTCATCCTGGCCATGATTGACACAAGTGAATGTAAGAAATGCCTTTCTTTCTTTCTTTTCTTTTTTGGGGGGTGGGGGGGGGGGGTCCTTTCAGAGGGTGTGTGTGTATGTGAGAGAGAGAGAGAGGGAGAAAGACAGAAAAACAAAGGTGGAGAGAGGGAGAAAGACAGAAAAACAAAGGTGGAGACTGAGAGAGACAAACAGAGAGAGAGGGTGTGTGTGTGTGTATGCAGGAGTGCATGTACATGTGTGCCTGTGTGCTTTTGTAACTTTTGCTCTACCATATGGACAACATGTGAAAAAACATGCCAAATGTCAGTAAAAATCAACAGTTTTGCTAGTAGTAGTAGTATTACACATGAGTGAAACAGTATAGGTTCAGGAGTTGGTCATTCAGTTGATGCTTCCAGATGCTGAAGCTTTGTCTTGTTCAGTATGCTATTGCTAGACAGTTTCAGTATCAGTTTGCAGTCAGCAGGCTCTTTGACAGGTATGCAAGCAAACAGGAAGGACATGGTGATGAATAATAGATAATTCTTATAAAGTGCCATTCTCTAACACTGTGTAACAGGAACTAAACTCACTGCTCTGCACAAACAACTTGACAAAAAACAAAGCAAAACAAAAACAAAACCACCCATTTAATGTCAAAGATATCCACAACAGTGTCAGTGATTTAACAAATCATTATGAACTTTCTAAAAATCTTTATTGATGAAAACATGAGACGTTACACTCCTCTTTACTTGAAGATGCTTAATATTTTGGTTTGGGTGTATGTTAGCAGTTGTACCACTGGTGCACAAGAGCACCCGTCCATCTTAAAAACAAAAACAAGAAAAGTGAACTGTTTGTTTGTTATGCTTGTTTAATGCCAAGTTGGTGCCAGAAAGGTATGGGTAGGGATCAAGATCCCAGGAGGTGGGGAGGGGGAATGATACAGTGTCACCACCAGAATTATTTCTGCTTGAGGTGGGCAGCAGTGAGAGCCATTTTAATGTTTCATTAATTGTGAGAGGCAAAGTCACAAAGACTAGCTGTGTCCATAAACCACAGCTTTTTGAAGAGAAAGAATGGGACTGAACCAACATCATCTGCTTACCCTCCTTATCCTTACAGCTAGGTGAAACCAGTTCATGTAGTGAACTGAGGCTCAAGTGAGACACTTTGTGTACATTTGGTACATGACGCAGCTGTTGTTGTTGAGCAGTTGTTTTGTCTTTGTGTATTAACCCCTTCACTGCCCAAATTTCCATGCTGGAAGATGCATGGACATGTCTGTAAATAGTATATATATATATAGATAGATAGATATAGATAGATAGATCTATAGATATCTTCCAGTCCTATAACACATCTACTTTCAATGCTGTGCATTTTGATGAAAATCCATTCACATGCCAGTGTGAAAAACAAGGTGAAAAAGATGGCGAAAACCGAAAGGCTGAAGGGTTTCAAGTTTTGTAGTTTTATTGGTTGTTTTGAAGTGACATTATGGCAGTGACGGGGTTAAAGAAATGTCCTGAATAATTTACTATAATTATCTCTCTTAATTTACACTTTATTTTTTATTTCAATTTTTCATTTTCTCATTATTGAAATTAGTTTCAACCACTTGATAATTATGCTGAAGTTGTTTTCCAGTTGATTGGGCTAAATGTGCTGGTATGTTTTGTCTTCAGGGCCAGCGCTGTTTTTCTGGGTCACGCTAGGATCAGCAGTTGTTTTGAACAGTATGTATAACTTGTATGTCTAAAATGTAAGCTTGGTGGCTGGTACTTCATTGGATAGAAAAGCTAAAGGAAATAATTTGTTGGACTCTTTTTACTAAAAAAATAATAATTTTAATGTTGCAGTTTGGGCTGTAAGTGTAAATATGCCCTCAAATGTTGGTTCTTGCCAGAACCCTGATTCACTTAGTACTGCAGGTTGTTTCTCCTGTGGTCCAAATGGTCTGATGATGCTCCTTACTGCTTTCTTATAGTGCAGACAATTAAAACTATAATAATGATAATAGCAGTCATTTCCATAGCACCATAGATATAGATCACCAACACAGCTGAGCAAACCAGTAGAAGGTAGAAAATAGGTGGCTGTAATAAGCATTAATATTTTCTTTGAAAGTGTGTCTGTTTTGTTGATGCTGCCTGGGTGAACTGCGAGCAACATCATGTATTTATTTTTATGCTTGCCTGCCTTCCTACTGCTTTTTGCCTGGATATTAAATTTTGTTTCTGTATGGACAGAAGACAAAAACAGTGGATCATTGGGATATATTTTGTGCAATCCAAACATGCAAACATTCCAGAACTTGTGAAAAATCTCTTCTTTGTTTTTTACCCTTGAAAAAAATCTTCTTCTTTTCTTTCTTGTAAGTGTTTGAAATGCTGCATCAGGGCATGTGTGTGACCCGACCTTCTGAAAGGAATCACACTGATACTTTTTCCGTTTTGAGATATTTATATCACAGGAGAGAGAACACAGTTTTCTTTGAAATGATTTGTTTTAATCAAAATTTGTTCACTGGTCTTGTTATTGAAACAGTTTGAAGTTACAACCACCACAGCATCTCATTCTGAGAAATTGACAAACAAATTTTTCATCATTGTGCTTGTACAAGCCGATGCTCATTTAGTGACAGTTATAAACATCTTTTGTACATTAGGAGCATAATGTATGATGGAAAAAAGACTGGTTTTGCTGAAAACCCAATATAAAAAATTGAAGCTCCCTTCGAAACTAGGCCACAAAGAGAAAGTGGCCTATAGCATTCATCCAACTCATTTCAAAAGGCAGGGTCACGTATGTACAAAGTTGTAAGCCTCTCATCTTCAAGCAGATACTGTTTTAAAGTGCACATGACTTTTATTTCTGGGTGAGTCCTCAGAAACCTTTCTGCTTTGATCTCAGCCTCAGGTTTGAGACCATATCTTCCCTTCTGTTTGCATTGAGTTTTGATTTGTAAGGACCCAGCCTGGCAAAGAGGTCTTCTTGCCCACAGTGAAAGAGACATGATGTGTGTGTGTGTGTGCGTGCGTGCGTGCGTGTGTGTTTCAGGTGCTTGTGGAATCTACCAGAACAGCATGTATGGAGTGGCAGCCTTCTTGCCAATGAAGTACACCAATGCCATCATCTTTGGAAATGTGAGTTACCCTTTGCAGTCCGTGTTCAACGTCAGTGCTGTAAAGACTGAGAGAGCTAGAGAGGAGCGCAAGAAGCACCAGATAAATCCGTAAAGAGACAAATAAAAAGAACAGTGTCAGCACTGTAAGTATGTCCACCACTTTAGTGGATATTTAAAAATGCTGTATAAAAAACTCCTCAGTCACGTACAATCACTTGCCAGCACAGTGAGTCTGCTTCAGAGAGCAGGGAATGAGGTTAGGAAAATGAAATTATTTCAAACTGTCCAGATTTAAAACATAAACATTGACAAAAATAATGATACACATGGACACAAAACTGAGATGTTTTGGTATCCTATCAGTGATGTCATACTAAAACGTGTGAAAAAGCTTGTGAAAACAGTGTTAGTAATACTGTCTGGAAAAGTCCTCTTCTAAAATCATTATAAAATCAGTGGCATGTTCAGGCACAAAACTATTAACGCAGATCATGTTCACTTAACCTCCTCTGAGCACACAAGAAGCTTAGCCTATGAAGGCAAGTTCCTTTAATGCAGTGTTAATATAGTTATAGGCATCACATGTGGTTAACCAGGACTTTAAAATACTATTGAATTAAGAGGTTGCTCATGTTTGGTTTTATGTATAATATTTAGCTCTCTTTCTTAAGCTCATTATAAAAAATGACATGGTGTGTGTGTGTGTGTGTGTGTGTGTGTGAATTGAAACTAAGTGATGTTCTTTTCTATTTCCCTTTTGTAAATTCAGATCAGTAATCTGTCTTTGTTTTCTTTTCAGAATTTTTCAGGCACTTTTGTTGCCTGCATCAACATTCTGGCCATTGCTTGTAAGTGTTGCTTCTGTTGTTTATTTTTTTTTTAGTAATAATGATGGAAATTTGTAAAGCACCTACCCTGCAGCTCAAAGCAATGAACAAGCATAATAGAACACGCATGATGTACATGAGGTGGAAAATGTTATCAGCAATTTAACAAAAAGCTAACACATAATGTAGACATCGACAAGGGTTCAAGCATAACTGTGTAAAACATATACACATGTGCATGCACGTGCGTGCGCACACACACACTGTACAGACTGATAGGGGTGAAGGACAACGTTGCTTAACTTAAAATTTCTGAAAAGAGAACTGTATCGAGTTTGCTTTTGAGTCTTGAGTTTGCCTGATGGGGGAGATTGTTGCAGATGTAGGGGCCAAAGTGTGAGAAAGTGAAAAAGCCATGGGTTTTGTGGTTGAAGCGTTGGAGTTTGAGCATGCGTGTGGCTGACGAAGAGTGGAGAGAGCGGGAAGGACTGTAAAGGTGTAGCAGCTCAGAAAGATAAGAGGGGGTGAAACCTGTGATTATTACTGATGTTGGTGTGTGTGTGTGTGTGTGTGTGTGTGTGTGTGTGTGTGTGTGTGTTATCTTAAAAGTTTTAGTACAACCTTTTGAGATGGTATAACATGTACTAAAGAAACTACATGCATCACTGCCTAGTTGAAACTGAGTGACTTTTGCAGGCTGAACTCATTCCGCCTGGCACCTGGCTCCTGAGTCAGATGCAGAAACTGATTTCATCAAACTGGTTTTAGAAGTTGCAAAATTATGCATACTAATGAAAGAAGGAGGTAACTACAACCCACTTCTTTAGTTATTCCAGTGGGCCACAGTTGGAACCAGTCTTGCTGAATTTCTTCCTATATTACCATTTTGGCGACATGAGCGAGCACCAATGCTACACACTCAAGGAGGTTTTAGCTGAGGTGTTTGTGGACGAGAATAGTGATTTTGATCTGGATGTTGCTGATTCTTTATCATATTTGAGCGAGCAAGTGTGTGAAACTGGTCAGCAAGATAGCGTGAAAATAAGTTTTCAGACTCTCTTCAATGCTGAAAATACAATAGTAACACCTTAAATATCCCTTCTTTGACTTTCACAGACTGCTGAAAGATAGTGAATGATTAATATTGAAAATCAAGTCCAGTATTGCGTGTTCATTTTTAATGATATGTGCAGATTTTGGTAGCTCTGCATTGTGTAAAAGTGGAGATACTGAGCTCTAGACTCAGTGGCTGTGGTTTTTGAGCACCAAGGCTGAAAACGTCCAGGTAGCAGAGGCTGCACAAGCAGTGAAACTTCCGGGGCTGAAAGGGTTAATAGTCATTTAAATTTACACTGAGTTACAGTATCTAGGTGCATGGCAAGAAACCTTTTTAACACTGGTATGTACCAAATTAAAGCTGCACAGGAGTGACATTTGCTTTAATTATTCTGCTAGATGTGAAAGCTTTATTTTTGTTATAGTATACTTTTTAAATTCCAGTCATGTATCTTATGTTTGCTTGTGTGGCAGTTGTGTTTACCTTCTCTCTATATTAATACAAAGTGGCAGAAAAAAGTGCCATTCGTGATTCATTCAAAAGAAACAGTTTGTGTGTGTGCATGCGTGCGTGTGAGTGTGATCTTGTGTCTGCGTGTATTTTCTCATGCTTTGTATAAAGTAAGTAACTTAAAATGTTTTTTTTTATTTTTTATGTTTTGTGTGCTTGTTTTGCTTGAGTTGTGTATATGGGTATTTGCCCATTGTATGTTTTTCTTTTTAAGTTGTGAAACACTTTCAGTCTCCAGAGGCACTCTATAAATTCTGTATTATTATTGTGTGAATAAATTGTCAGTGCCAATTCTTCCAAGGAACTATTTCGTCTTAGCGGTCAGGTGATGGGCACATCCATGGTCACTGTTCTTCTATGCGATATTTCCCTTAGTGGACCTTCCCGACAAGGTCAAGTTCTTCACCAAAAAGATAGAGATAATCTAGAGTAATCTAGACTCCAGTGCACCATCAAGCAGATTCTGCTCTCTTTTTTTCTTGCTTTTTTTCCTGCTTTTTTCTGGTACTCTGCTTGAAAATTTTCATGCTGTCAGTACAGAACACATGAATAAAATCTCAAACTGCCAAATAAATCTTGTGATCTTGACCCAGTATCCTCATCTCTATATTTTAATTGCTTGGATGAACTCATTCCTGTTACAATATATATCACCAACACCTCAAATTTCTGGTGTTGTCCCACAATGTTTCAGGCATGCCCTGGTGAAATAATTTTTGAAGAAGTCAAAGTATTATCCCGTGTCAAATTTGCCATCTTTGTCAAAGGTTTTCGAGCATGTGCTTGCTCTACTGATGACCCACCTTGAGACACAACCTCTTTGAGCCATTCCAGTCGGCCTACCAGAAGTGTCATAGGACAGAAACAGCTCTATTGCATGTGGTGAATGACCTCTTGCAGGCATCTGATGATGGTCACATGTCTGTCCTGTCACTGGTTGACCTTTTGGTAGCATTTGATAGAATAGATCATGTCATTTTGAGTCAGCAGCTGTCCTTTACTTTTGGCTGTACTGGAACTGTTCTTGGTTGGTTTGAGTCCTAATTGTCAGATTACATACAGTCAGTCATGGTGAATGATGTTCAGTCTGCTCCATCGATCTTGAAGTATGGAGTGCCACAGGGTTCGGTTCTTGGACCAATACAGTGTTCACCCAAACCCTGGGCTCTGTTATCCAGCAATGGGATACCACTTACCACTTTTTTGCTGATGGTTCACAACTACATGAGTCAGCTGCACCTTTAGAGTTTTCTAGGCTGGTTAGAGACATTGCATCTAGCATAGAAGAAATGGGTGTATGGATGAAAGGAAATAAACTTATAAAATGAATGATGACAAAACAACTCCTTTCCACTGGGTCAAAATCAGATCTAAAGCTAAAGGTCAGCACCAACTCGATGGTCTTCCAAGACTGCGAGATTGCTTTCTCAGAATCAGTATGGAATCTTGCTGTGTTCTTGGATGAGTTTCTCTCAGTAGAAATGCAGGTGAATCAGTTGGGCAAAGTTCCTATGTTTCCAGCTCCATAGACTCAGTAAGAGACATTCTTTCTTCACAGTGGATGCTGCAGCCTGCAGGTGATGCTGTAGCCTTCAGGTGATGCTGTAGCCTTCATTCTAGCCCCTCTCAATTATTGTCATTCTGTTTTAGCTGGCCTTTCGCATCACAAATCTACAAAGCTCCAACACATACAGAATAGTGCTGCCAGACTTGTCTTTTGTAAATGACAGTGTGAAAGCACTACTCCTCTCTTGAAAATTCTTCACTGGCTACCTGTTAAAGCCAGGATAGAATACAATGGCCTTTTGCCACCAATGCCTCAACTCTGTTTTTATGACAACATATCTGCGAGCTTCTAGAACTCGCAGATCTGAAGACTTTTCCCTCTTAGTTCTGTGATTCTTTCTCAACACTTCCAGAAAAAGATTGCTTTCTATATTTGGTCCAGACACTTGGAGTCCATGCCCTGTACCCATGGACAGAGCCAGTGCCCAATCACATTTAAAAAAAAAAATGCAACTAAACATGTCGTGCTGCACATGAGAGTTGGGAAGAGAGGAATGGAGAGAGGGAGAAAGATGGAGAGAGACAGATACAGACTGCTACTAATAATAAATGTTCCATGGCACTCTTCCCTGCTGAGTGAGCTCATCATGCTTGTTCATGTACATGCTCATAATATATACCATTTACATTTACTAACATACCATATACAAGCAATCACATAATAATGATAATACATAATAAATTACACTAATATAAAACAAATACTTGTAAAAACAGCGAATAAAGTAACCATTATAAAACATAAACATGTCACAATAATTTAAAACAGGTACATAATTATAAAGCAGTGTACAAAGTAATTATTATAACTACAGAAAGTGATCTTTTTCTGAAAGTATTGAAAAAGAATCACAGAACAAAGAGGGAAGAGTCTAGTTACATGTGCTCAAAGTGGCATACTCCAATATGTGTGTGTGTGGGGTGGAACACATTATTTGCAGTGTTTTAATGCATAAATCAGTATACTCTAAGTACATAATGTTTAATTTAGGTTTTTAGCTTTGTCTAACCCCTTTGTGCATAGTGTGTGTGTGTGTGTGTGTGAGCTTGCGCGTCTTTGTGCGAGCTTGTGTGCGTGCATGGGCGATGTGGGTCCAAGAGTGTGTGTATATTCTGCTGTTTTAGTTGTTTTCAGCTACTTTTAGTTGATCTAGATGGTTATATATATGTTTTAAAGTGAATGTTAGGTATATACTGATATATGAATAACTTAGTGAGTTTAACATTTTAAATTGTTTTAGGCTAATTTAAATAATTTATATTAATGGGTGTTTTAAAAGGTTACATTTGTTGATTTGTACAGCGCTAAGAGCTCATACAACTGTTGGCTCATATAACTGTTGTTGAGATACTATATAAAATAAAGAATTGTTATTAATAGGATTATTGTTATTTTTTTTATATTATTTTTTTTATATTTTTTTTAATGTTTTTTATTCAGTATAACAAATATAACACAATAATACAACATATCAGTGCACCCGTTCCGACAGTGGATAACACACATATACAAATATACATGCTCATAATATACATACATAATAGACAAAAAAGATACATCCATACAGACAAAGAGTTGGACAAAATACTTCATAGACAGATAGTTGCCTTGCACAAAGCGTGATTGACTGCCTGTCACATATGTGCATATATTCTAAATCTAAAATAAGTACACATGCCCTGAGGTTATCCGTTTTCTGTTTTCAAAATAGGCTTGTAACAGAGCCAGTTCACGATAAAGGTGGGCAGTTCGCCGCTGATCTTTGCATTGTATTCATCTGTTTTGTGTTTCAGCATCAGTTGTTGAAGGAAGCAGGAGAGAGTTGGCAAGCACTTGTCGAGTTTGCATTTGTATATAAATTGCTTAGCTTGAAGTATCACTAAGTCAAAGACAGTGTCAGTTTTGATGTCTATTTCTGTTCCAAACAATACAAGATTTTGTGTAAATTTTACATTTAACGCTGTCTCACATTTTTCTTTCAATATTGTTTCCAGCGAAGTCCAAAAACGTCTGATATAAGCACATTTCCAAAACATATGTTCAATGCTATCTTTTTTGTCATTGCAGAAGCCACACTGAGTGTTAGCAGTGACTCCCATTTTGTTTAATACTATATTAGTAGCTATTATTCTATGTATAATGCGCATTTGTAACCATTTAAGTTTTACATCTTTAATTTTTTGTACTTTTATGAAAACTGTATTCCAAGAAATATTTGACTTCAGTTTTTCACTCCATTTCAGGCAACAATTTGGCATACAGTTGTCGTTTACAAGAATGTTGTAATAGAGCCTTGCACCCTTTGGTGCAGAGTAGATTGTACTCAGCGAGATATTTACCTCATCTGCCATATTATTACTAATAAGTATCGTAGACTTCTTGATATACTGTTTTATTGAACTGGTGCAACTATTAAAAGTCAAGAAATCAACCGTCATGCCAGACTTTGTATTAAATTCTGCAAGAGTGCAAAACCGCCCATTTTCTTTTATAAAATGAGCGATACAGTACACTCCATTGTCAACCCACTGTGTGTATTTGATCATCTTGTTTCCGATCATCATATTCTTGTTATAGAAAACAGGTTCAGAAAGAAGTTGAGATGTCGAGTTTGGTTTCACTTTACTACAGAAAATTCCATAAGCTTTGAAGACGTCTGCCCAGAAGGAATTATTTTTGACAGTTTGGTTGAAAAAGCAGGGGCCGTAGCACTCTAATTGATGAAGAAATGGATACAACTCCATCGGAATATTTCTCCATTTATGGTTTGATATCTTTAACTTTTTTATCCATGTGAGTTTTAGAGCTAGAATATACGTTTTAATATCTGGAATATTTAGACCTCCACTTTTTACATCTTTTATTGTCGTCTTTCTGGCAATTCTGTCTTGTTTTCCCTTCCAAACCAATTGAAAACATATTTTTTGAAGATCTTTCACAAAGTTATCAGGGGGGTCAGGCAGCAAAATCCACAAATGGATCAGTTTTGACAGAATCAGTGACTTCAGTATAGCAACTCTTCCTAGCGGAGTAATAGTCCTAAGTGACCAAATTTTAAACAGTTTTTTAACTTCATCAAAATTTTTGTTGTAATTTATTGTTGCACACTCTTTTAAATCCTGGGTAAACCATATGCCAAGGATCTTAAACATAGTTGGATTCCATACCATTTTCAAATGCGGCATATATTTTGCTCTTGAATATTTTTGGCTACCTAACCATATGGCCTGTGTTTTGTCCGCATTCAAAAACAGGCCAGATACTTTTCCAAATTTATTAATTGCATCTATTGATTTTTCAAATGATTTTTTCTCCCCATTGTTCATTAGTTGTGTGTCATCTGCGAATTGAGATATTTTGTGTTCTACTTTGTTTATCCAGATTCCCTTGATATCACTATCTTCTCGAATCATGATTGCTAAAATTTCAACACACAAAATGAATATGTATGGTGATATCGGGTCGCCCTGTCGGCACCCACGCTCTACTGTAAACCATTGGGTTGTCTGTCCATTCACTATTACCGTTGATTTTATGTTTTTATAGAAAGTATCTATCCATCTACAAAGGTCTTTTCCAAAACTGAATGCTCGAAGAGCCCTAAACATGAACCGCCAGTCAAGAGAATCAAACGCTTTCTCAAAGTCGAGGCATAGCAACAATCCAGGCTTATTTTTTGTATTCAAATAGTTTATCAAGTCATAAATCAACCGAACGTTATCACCCATGTATCTGTTGGAAATGAAACCTGTCTGATCATCATCAATTAATGATGGTAGTACTCTTTTAATTCTGTTAGCGATACAGGAAGATCCAATTTTGTATATGACATTAAGGAGAGAGATTGGTCTCCAGTTTTTAATGTTATCTCTAGGTTTATCGCCCTTGGGAATGCAAGTAATAATGCCTTCCTTTTGAGTGGTGGATAGTTCGCCATCTTCAAATGCCTTATTTAAAGCTCTAACAACAAATGGTCCAAGCTGCTTCCAAAAGCACTTGAAAAATTCTGCCCCAAAACCATCTGTACCAGGGCTTTTTTCATGTTTCATATGTTTCAACGCTGTTCCTGCCTCCTCTATTGTTATTTTCCCTTCTAATGATCTTGATTCCTCCTCAGATAGTTTGGGAATTTCCGTTACCAACTGTTCAATCTCACACTCTTTATTGTTATTAATCGAGTGCTGTGAAACATACCAGGTTGTGTATGCATGTGACTATTTTTTCATGACTTACAAGGTGACGTTGATTTTCCATTAGAGTTGTTGTCATTTCACAGTTGATAATTGGTACAAGGTGGTTGTAAAGTTCTGTAGGTTCCTGTGGTTATCTGCTCTTTGTTGCAGAGTTCTAGGTCAAGGCTATCAAAGGCACAAATACGGTTTTTAGCATATGTTCCATTTTTTTTATCATGGTTTTTAGCATAGTTTTCATTTTTATCATGGTGTTTAGCATAGTTTTCATTGACTAAATAAAATGGTGGCACAGTAAATTTGATATATTTTTGTGCCATCTCATTTTTTGTCCTTGTATGTCTATGTTTGTCGCATGTGTGTGGGTGTTTGTGTGATTGTGACGCCTATGTCAACTGCTCTTCATTGTATTTTCAGTGGCCCCTGACATTCGGACATCAGCCATCTACTATTTTGTGACAGCCATTGTGGTTCTTCTCATCGCTTTTGATGCCTATTTCATACTGCCTATTACAGTAAGTGCACTTATGAAAGGTGTATTAAATAGACATGTTTTATATGACTCGCAACTACATAGAAATTATTATTTTATATTTTATGGCTATCATTTGTTTAATTTCTTTTTTCATTTTTTTCATTCTGGTATACCTGTTTTTTATTGTAGCTTTTTGCTATACTTTTGGTGTGTGCTTTTTTTTTACTGGTAATTGTGTTGCTGTTGTTTGATTTGTGTATGTGTGTGTGTGTGTGTGTGTGTGTGTGTGTGTGTGTGTTGTTTGTTTGTGTGTATGTGTGTGTTTTGTGATGGTGGTGGGGGGGGGGGGGTCCTTACATATACTAGGAAAGCAACCTCACCCCCCACCCCCCGGGGGGGGGGGGAGGAGGGGGGAGGTTGCTTTCCTAGTATATGTAGGGATAGCTAAAATCAAATACCAAGCAGGTGTATATGTACGTATAGCTAAAATCAAATACCAAGCAGGTGTAGGGATAGCTAAAATCAAATACTGAGCTTGTGTATATGTACTATGTAAGGATAGCTAAAATCAAATACCAAGCAGGTGTCTGTGTAGGGATAGCTAAAATCAAATGCCAAGCAGGTGTATATGTAGGGATAACTAAAATCAAATACCACCATTACTGCTGAACACATTTCTTCGTGTAGATGAAAATTCTCCATTCATGGCAATCTGTTTGGCCTGTGACTGAAAATCTTTCGTGACTGCTGCCTTCAGCTGACTTTTTACAAAAACAGCGCAAGCTAACATTCTTAGTAGAAGTTACAAAAGAAAGAACATAACACTTTTCCTCTGTTTTCTTTGGTTTGCACTGTCTTTGTGTAAAAAAGAAAACAAAAACATCAGCAAAGTGAGATTCACGGGGAGAGAAGTTCTAGATGAAGCCTTGCTTAACCCATACTGCTGAGCAGCTATGAAACTCAGTAGTTATGTGATAAATGTTGAGTTTCTCTTCCTTGTTTGAGTATAAATGAATGCTTTCAGTGGCTGGTGAATAAATTACACTTCATCCAGAAAGGTGTGTCCTGCACTTCGATTTCTTCCATTGGAGTGGCAATGGGATTATTTTCTGGAGTGCCGTGCTCTGTTTTTACTGCCTTAGAATTCTTTCTTCTGACATTTTCTTTGCACGCAAACATATTCAACAAGTAAAACAATCATTTGTGATCTTTCACATAAATGTTGTTGAAAACATGCATGAACAAACATTGTGCCAGTATTTTGGGGACATAACCATAGCATGTCAACAAGCAGCTGAAATTGACTTGGGCCAAGGGAAGTGACTCAGGTCCCAACTGCCACAACTCTGGCAGAAATGTGTAAAGTGTGATATGTATCTTTTTGTCACCCTAATACTGTTGGAGTTTTGTAACTTTTTGCAGAATTTTTTCCGACACTACAAACTGATCTTCAAACTGAAGCACCAACGGGCAAAGAGTCAAAGTGGAGAATCATGCGGTGTTCGTCTTGCCCAGTACTGGAAGGTTTTCAAGGAGGTCAGTGTGCTTAGGTCACTGTGAAACTATACTCTTACATACATGTGTAACCAACTGATTTCTAGTCTGGGGGGATTCTTCTTCTTCATTTTTTTAAACAATGATTCTTCCAAACTAAAGGAATGAACATGACATTCTAGTTTGAGACTTAGAAGTTAAAACACTTGTAAAAAGAAATAGCAGTATGTAAGTTTTTAAACATTGTTTATATTTTAATGCTTTGTATTACAGATCAAAACACATAGAATGTTAAAAAGAATACTTTTTTTGATAAGACAATATAAAACATGCTTTCAGCCTTCGTTTTAACCTTTGGTGTGTTTTGATCTTATTTCAGAGTGCTAGCAGTCAACTTGATTGAGACTTCTTTGGGTTTTTTTTTTTTTTTTTAAACTGTGTACTGGAGTCTGTTGTGTTTACAGCTGTTTTTTGCAAACACTGGAACATTGAACACTGTCTCACAACAGCACTAAAGAATTAGAAACTGCCATAACATGTATGGCTTGCAAATGTAGCCATAAAAAGAAATCCAAACACATCAAGAGTTAGAAAGAACACTTATTTGATAAAGCAACGCAAAACATGTGAATTGTTGGGGTAAGCCCCTTTGCCAAGCGACAGAACAACACTTGAACAACAGTTAAACAGTGAAAAATGAATGTAGGCTCCTCGTCTGCTTGTGGCTGTGTTCTGTCTTTCGTGTCCAGTGTATGAAGAACGATAATCCCAGTGAACATGAGACAGAGAGGGTGGGTGGGTGGCTGGGGGGGATGCTGAGGTGGGGAATACAACTGGATAAAAAAAAATGTTTACATTAAAAACAAAACAAGAGCTGTTTGTCTTCAGATCTGGGTGCTGGCTCTGGGCGTGTGGTTTGTGTTCTTCGTGTCCCTGGCACTGTTTCCGCAGATTCAGAGTGACGTCAAGCGATTGCATTTCCCCATCGCAGGTGAGGCTCTACAGCAGCAGCTAATCTTTATGATGATAATAATAATAGCGCATGCATTATTTATGGCGCAGCATCTCATGAGAGCCCAGGCTGCTTCCCAAAGTCTGCTGATGCCTGCAGTCATCACACCCACACACGTGTGCGTGCTCACTCGCATGCACGCACGCATGCACACACACACGCACACACACATACATATATATACATACATACATATATGCACAGACGTGCACATGCATGTACACAGTGTGCACACGTTCACATAATTACACCCTCACCCTGCCCCCCCCCCCCCCCCCCCACCACACACACACATAATAATAGCTCTTATATAGCGCTGTACCCTGTAAAAAATTACAAGCTTGCGCCGCTGTACATTATCAACATCAAAATCCGCTTGACAATCAAAAAAAGCACAAATACTATAAATGCATACATCAGTATCAACATGACAACGGCCGGGGGGCGGGGATAGCTCAGTGGTTAGAGCGCCGAACTCGTGATTGAAAGGTCGCGGGTTCGAATCCCTGCTGGAACGGCGGGAGAATTTTCTTCTCCAGGGTCGACTTTCTGTGCTGACTCCTATTTCGGTATCCGTTCCACCCCCGTGTTACCACAGTAGCACGTAAAAAATCCCGGTCATTCTGCCAAAAGTGCAGGTGGCAGGTTACAGCTAAACACGCATGCACCTTACGTATTGAACCGTGCTTCGGCATTGGTCACAACTTGTCCCTAATATGTCAAATGACATCTGAGGACATTAAGCATCAACTCAACAACAACAACAACATGACAAAAAAGCCAGGATGAAATAAAAAATTTTTTATCAGAGCATATACACTGTAATTCTCATATTGTGAGAGACAAAAAAACATTTCATGATAGACGCTTGTCTGAAAACTGTGTGACAATGGTAAAACATTTAATGGATGAAGAGGGAAATATCTTGTCTTTTGCTGATTTTCATGAAAGGTTTCCAAACGTGGGATTGGATTTTCTCACTTATCACGGATTGGTTTCATCAGAAATGACGTACCAGAAAAAAAACAAATTTGTGAGTGAGAATAGTGCTTTCCCTCTCAAAACCATGGTCAGTTATTTTGAAACGGGGCTCAAGAGGAGTGTACTCAATTCTAAATGAATATAGTCCAAAAGTGTGTGCAAATGGAATCAGCTTTTTGCCGAGTTGAACTGGGGGAAAATATTCTGTGAACCGATTCTAACAACAAAAGATACGCAACTCAGATGGTTTCAGTTCAGGATTTTGCACAGACTTTTACCAGTGGGACGTTATTTGTACTTGAGACACTTAACAGAAACTCCAGTGTGTGATTTTTGCAGCCATGAAGAAGAGACATTACTTCATTTATTTTGGGAGTATCCAGCCGTCCAATCTTTTTGGTCTGATGTCAGTGCACTGATCAGTAGGGACATACAAGTGGAACTGAATAGGCCTCTGATTCTGTTTGGCCTTGACCAAAATGTACAAACTGACAGAAGGTTTGACCTGATTATTTTGATGGCAAAATTCCATATTTTCAAATCAAAATTGCAAAAGGAAAAAACAAATGTTAACATTTTCATCCACTCATTAAAGCAAAGGGCGGTTATAGAGAAATATTGCGTTGTTGCTTCATACCAAGAGGAAAGGCACAAGACACAACCATTATCACTTGCTGATCTTTTGTGTTTAGAGTATGACTCTATCTCTCTCTCTTTCTCTCTACCAACCACTGAAACTCTGTGTGTGTGTGTGTGTGTGTGTGTGTGTGTGTGTGTGTGTGTGTGTGTGTGTGTGTGTGTGTAAGTTACCTAAATTACTAGTTTGTTTAATATTCAACGTTTGTATTTCAATAACTGCTTTTTGAGTTCAAAAATATACAGTTTGTGTTATTGTGTTATTAAAAAATAAAATATAAAATAAAGCATTTTACACATACAGAATTAGTCACAAGTACTATAAAAAAACAAAACAAAACAAAACATGCAAACAGACGCATACATGCATGCACACAAAAACACTGGAAATACATGTTCATGTATTACTCATGATGAGTTGGTGGAAAAGAGAAGAAAGGAATCACAGACCTGTATGCAGAAGAGAAGAGGTGGGTTTTTGGCGTTGACGAAAAGAATGTGAAGAGGAATATCTGACAGAGAGGGGAAGAGAGTTCCAGTTTTTGATGTGTGGAAAGGACCTCTCCTGCAGGGTGCTCCGGCCTGTCCTTGGATCCATATTGCTAAGTTACCATCCTGCACTTTTGCAAACTCCTTTGTTGTTGTTGATAAAGATGTGGTCAAGTCTTGCAAAGAGGTTAAGCTTACCAGAACCGTTACACCATATATGCATTAAAAGCTCAAGTGGACTTCACATGAAGTTCTGTAAATAAATGGGAAGTGTTTTTCCTATGACATCAGTCACTGGTCAGTAAATTTGTGGCAGACTGTTGCAGCATAAAGTTTGGTATCAGTCCTCATTGACTGGTTAGGTTTCTGATAATGCTATGATGTACAGTAACAACAAACAGTATGCTACATCACCTCTTGTGCGTTTCTTTGCTTTGTATTCCCATCATTCCCTCAGCCTGTGTTTCAAATTATTTCCATTTGTGTAAATGTTGAGTTTCTGGTGTTTTCAGATGTTTACTGGACTCCCATCTTCTGTTTCCTGAGCTTCAACCTGTTTGCCATGCTGGGCAACCTGATCACAGAATGGCTGCGCTTTGTGAGTCTCTCTCTCTCTCTCTCTCTCTCTCTCTCTCTCTCTCTCTCTCTCTCTCTCTCTCTCTCTCTCGCTCTTACAGGCATGAAAAAATATAAGTATAGTCTAGACAAAGAGTATTCAACTATAGTTTGCTTTGTTTTTGTTTTTGTCTAGACTGATATAGCAGTAATATACAGGCTTCTGCAATGGGCTCCTGTTGATGAAATTAAAAGGAGATTATTAGTCTCTTCTGATACACTTGTACATGGCTATCAAGAGTTCCCTCTTTTAAGCCTGGGGTGGATCACAATATAGCCATGTGTGCTTCACCTACCACCAGGAATTCTGCTTTTCTAATCTATGTCTTCCTGGTTCACTCACACCTTTCTTCTTCTTCTTCTTCTTCTATTCTTCTTCTTCTTCTTCTTTTTTTTCTTCTTCTTCTACTTCTTCAGTTTTTCCAATCCTTTTGAAACATGTAGTGATGAAGTGTTATGCACAATAAATCAATTTTACTTATGAGTCAATTTTTTTAATGCATTCATGGAGGTGTTTGCAAACTTCAAGGTTTGGGATGTAATGTAACAATCAACTAACAGCAATGATAATTGATATGCTTGAGTTTATTCCCCAAGATATCAGCCTTTATGACTTTGTTATGCATCCATGGAGGTGTGTGTGTGTGTGTGCATCTGTGTGTGTGTGTGTGTGTGTGCATCTGTGTGTGTGTGTGTGTGCATCTGTTTGTGTGTGTGTGTGTGTGTGCATCTGTGTGTGTGTGTGTGTGTGTGTGTGTGTGTGTGTGTGTGTGTGCATCTCTGTGTGTGTGTGTGCATGTGTGTGTGTGTGTGTGTGTGTGTTCATAATTATGTGGGTAGATCATGCTCTGCCTAATTTTCATCATTTTAATGACGTTTTAAATCTACGTTTAGATCTTAACATTGTTTTACTTCAATTTCTTGTCTATCTTCTTCTTTACTTCCTTCTTCTTTTATTATTTTTGGTCTCTCTTCTACACCAGACAAAGACCATGGGTCAAAAGCGCTTGTGTTTTTAATTGTTCTTTATGTGTTGTCGTATAGGTGAGTACATTTCTCTAGAGCTGTTCTGTTCATGGAGGTGTTTGCAAACTTTAAGGTTTGGGGTGTTTGTGTGTCTTTGGATGGCAGCCTGGCCCACGGTTTGTGTGGATCCCTGTCGTGCTGCGTGCCTTCTTCATCCCCATCTACCTGCTGTGCAACTTCCGCCCAGACAACCGGGCGTGGCCCGTGCTGATTGCCAACGACTATTTCTTCATTGTTTCCGCTGCTCTCATGGCCTTCACCAGTGGCTACTACAGCAGTCTGTGCATGATGTACGCCCCCAAGTGAGTGCACAGCTGTTCTGCCCTAACACACGTGTGTGTGTGTGTGTGTGTGTGTGTGTGTGAGTGTGTGTGTGTGTGTGTGTGTGTGTGTGTGTGTGCATGACTTTGGGTTTGTTTCTGTAAAACCTCTTGTGTGTCTGTGTTTGCATTTGTTTTTGTAAAGTTGGTTGTATGTGTGTCAGAGTTTGCATTTCTTTATGTAAAGACTGTTATATATATGTATCTGTTTTTGTAAAGACTGCTTTTTGTGTGTATTTATCATTTTTTGTAAAGAATGTGTATGTCTATGTAAAGACTTGTTTGTGTGGTGTGTGTTCCTGTAAGGCTGTTGTTTGTGTGTCTGTTTCTGTAAGGCTGTTGTTTGTGTGTCTGTTTCTGTAAGGCTGTTGTTTGTGTGTCTGTTTCTGTAAAGACCATTGTTTTTATGTCTGTTTGTGTAAGGACTGTTGTTTGTCTGTCTGTTTCTGTAAAGACTTGTTTGTGTGGTGTGTCTGTTTCAGTAAAGACTATTGTGTGTCTGTGTTTCTGTAAAGACTGTTGTGTGCTTGTGTCTGTAAAGACTGTTGTTATATGTTTGTGTCTGTAATGACTGTTGTGTGTCTGTGTCTTTTTTTGTAAAGACTGTAGTGTGTCTGTGTCAGTTTCTGTAAAGACTGTTAAGTTGTTTGTGTGTAAAGCCTCGTGTGTGTGTGTGTGTGTGTGTGTGTGCATGTGTGTGGGTGGGTGGGAGGGTGGGTTTCTGTAAAGACTGTTAAGTTGTTTGTGTGTCTGTAAAGCCTCGTGGGTGGGTGGGTGGGTGGGTGGGTGGGTTTCTGTAAAGACTGTTAAGTTGTTTGTGTGTCTGTAAAGCCTCATGTGTGTATGTGTGTGTGTGGGTGGGAGGGTGGGTTTCTGTAAAGACTGTTAAGTTGTTTGTGTGTCTGTAAAGCCTCATGTGTGTGTGTGTATGTGTGTGGGTGGGTGGGTGGGAGGGTGGGTTTCTGTAAAGACTGTTAAGTTGTTTGTGTGTCTGTAAAGCTTCGTGTGTGTGTGTATGTGTGTGTGTGCGTGGGTGGGTGGGAGGGTGGGTTTCTGTAAAGACTGTTAAGTTGTTTGTGTGTCTGTAAAGCTTCGTGTGTGGGTGGGTGTGTGGGAGGGTGGGAGGGTGGGTTTCTGTAAAGACTGTTGTTGTGTATTTGTGTCTGTGTTTCTGTAAAACCTGTTCTTTGTGTGTCTGTTTCTGTAAAACCTGTTCTTTGTGTGTTTGTGTCTGTTTCTGTCAAATCTGTTCTTTGTGTGTCTGTTTCTGTAAAACTTGTTCTTTGTGTGTCTGTTTCTGTAAAAACCTGTCCTTTGTGTGTCCATTTCTGTAAAACCTGTCCTTTGTGTGTCTGTCAGGAAAGTGGCTCCACAGCATGCTGGTACAGCGGGCATGATGATGGCGCTTTTCCTCGTCATTGGCATCTTGAGTGGCGTCAACGCCTCTCGTCTTCTTGCATCCCTTATCCAGGTTGAGATATGATTTTGCTGGATCCCAAGTACATCCAGCATGTTAGTTCCTGGTGCATGGGTTGATCCTGAACAGGCTGTGTGTGTGCTGGAGGTGTGACTAGTTATTCGGGTCATGCTGAACTGAGATTTGCGGGAATATGTCAGGAGTCAGTCTGTATCAGCTCCTAAACTGACATAGCTGTGGAGGTCATTTACAGTGGGAATGACATGGGTTATGGCCTCAACTGATGCTGAACTGAATTTGTTGAGTTATAGGGCTTTCGGTCATGACATCAGCTGACGCTGAACTGAGTATGTTTTGAGCATGAGAGTATAGGTCATGACATCAGCTGATGTTGAACTGACTGTGTTGTGGACATATGAATATGGGTCATGACATCAGCTGACGCTGAACTGACTGTGTTGTGGACATATGAACATTTGTCATGATGTCAGCTGATGTTGAACTGACTGCGGTGTGGAGATATGAACATTTGTCACGATGTCAGCTGATGTTGAACTGACTTTGTTGTCGAGATAGGAACGTGGGTTATGATGTTAGCTGATGTTGAACTGACTGTGTTTTGGAGCTGTGAATATGGATCATGCCACCAGCGGATGCTGATCCATGCATTTAATCAAGTCTGGGATCATGACGTCAGCTGATGATCCATGCTTTTAATCAAGTCTGGGATCATGATGTCAGTTAATGCTGAGACCGTTTTGGCTGTAGCTCTGTAAATATATGAAGTTCCTTGGCCAGGACCACCTTTGCCCTGCCATTTTCAGTGTTGTAACTATACACTACATGCCTTAAGGCAGAGTGGCTGGAGAGATGAAAATGACTTCTTGTTAAAAATTTGTTGTTAGAGACTAAAACTACAAAGGAATGACATGTGCAGCTTGCATTTTTATTTGACTTTGTCAGAAGCAGATTTCCTCATTTCATCTTGAGGGAGGTTTTTAAAGTCAGAGTTTCCTGATGTGTTAGGTGGTGTTGATTCCAGTTGCTCAGATTTTTCTTCCATCCTTAATATGTGCTTACTCTTTTCTTTGTTTTTCTTCTTCTTTTGTCTGTTTGTTTTAACTGTACATGACATGTAACATAATTTGTCCTTTTCATGTGATCTTTACATGTGTGGTACATCTGAAGGAGTCTATGAAGTTGGTCCGATGCAGCTTCTCATTTTGTTTTTCTGTGACTCAGGGAGGGGAGATTGGTTAGCATTAACCCTCCAGTTGGCATTAAGTTTCTCCCAGCCCTCTGACATTCTCGACAAAGTGTTTCCTATCAGCCTGTAAGACAGTGTGGGGTGTGATGTTCCCCTTAAGACAGTGTGGGGTGTGATGTTCCCCTGTCAGCCGCTTGTCGGATGACAAAGTTCAAGAAATGTGTCTTCAGTATCTTTTTGCTTAAGACATTTGTTGCTTTGGTACTTATCTGGCTGTACCTTCGTACCGTTCTGTCACTGTTGGTTATGTTGGTTACGAATCAGTTATGCCAGAGCAGCTTGGAAACTGTACAGGTTTTTCTTGTTGTGTTGTTTTTAAATCCAAACGGAAACGCAGAACGTTTTCATCTCAGATAAACTGGAGAAAAAAAGTCATGAACTCGTTTTGCATGCTTGTGAAGGATAATTGCAATATAAGTCAAGAACATTTGTTTGAAAAGGGTGCATCTGTTCACTTCAAGTATTCTACATCTTTCATTTTGCATGTGTGTTTGTAAAAGATACTAAGTGAAGACTGTAAAAGATGTTCTGTGAACAATAAGCATTTCAGACATTTGCCAAACACTGCCTCATGAAGTGATTTGTAAGAAACATGTTAATTAATTTGTTAGTAATTGATGTAGCTGTTTTTTAGCATCTGGTCAGCCGCACAGGGTCATCTCAGGAGAATTAAACGGCATGTCTGTTTATTAGAGCGTAGTTAGATTTTGATTGCATTTTGGGCATGTATCAGTAGATATGCTAGTTTGACTGCATCTGCTAGTGGTACATGTATTTGTTGATATTCCTCTTTTACTGCTTCAGGCTCTTTCCTCAGGGGAAAGTTTAGGATGCATTACTGGGAGAAGGCAACAGAATGAGACCAACCAGCCTGCAGGTTCATTTGGCAGATAGTGCGGTGAAAGTTAGTGCTGAAAAAGTTGCTTCCTGTGACATTATAGAAAAGGCGCAACATTCTGTTTGACTATGTCAGTTGATAGATTGTGTTCCAGTGGTTTACTTTTGGAAATGTTTTGCCACACTGATTTTCATAAACATCTGTGTTACAGTGTTGTGCTCTCAGTAATGTTTCACAGGATTAATGACCACAGAGATCTGTGTTGCAGTGTTGTGTTTTCAGTACTGTTTCACAGCACTGGTGACCACAGAGATCCGTGTTGCAGTGTTGTGTTCAGTAATGTTTCACAGCACTGGTGACCACAGAGATCCATGTTGCAGTGTTGTGCTTTCAGTAATGTTTTTCACAGCACTGGTGACCACAGAGATCCGTGTTGCAGTGTTGTGCTTTCAGTAATGTTTCACAGTACTGGTGACCACAGATCTGTGTTACAGTGTTGTGCTTTCAGTAATGTTTCACAGTACTGGTCAATATGGACATCTGTGTTACAGTGTTTTGTTTTCAGTAATATTTCACAGCACTGATGACCACAGAGATCTGTGTAAGCATTATTCAGCTGAGCAAGTTACAGGACACCATTCTTTCTTTTGTTTCTTTTAGAAAGGATGAAAGGAAGAATGCTGTCCTGAATGTGGTGTGACCTTTTGGATGTATTGCTGACGTGCTGTCGTTATAGCAGAAGACCTGTTTCACGCTGAGTTGCCTCCACTGGGGGTGACATCCCACTGGTGGTGACATCCCACTGGATCCCACTGGTGGTGACATCCCACTGGTGGTGACATCCCACTGGATCCCACTGGTGGTGACATCCCACTGGTGGTGACATCCCACTGGTGGTGACATCCCACTGGATCCCACTGGTGGTGACATCCCACTGGTGGTGACATCCCACTGGTGGTGACATCCCACTGGTGGTGACATCCCACTGGATCCCACTGGTGGTGACATCCCACTGGTGGTGACATCCCACTGGTGGTGACATCCCACTGGTGGTGACATCCCACTGGATCCCACTGGTGGTGACATCCCACTGGTGGTGACATCCCACTGGTGGTGACATCCCACTGGTGGTGACATCCCACTGGATCCCACTGGTGGTGACATCCCACTGGTGGTGACATCCCACTGGTGGTGACATCCCACTGGTGGTGACATCCCACTGGATCCCACTGGTGGTGACATCCCACTGGTGGTGACATCCCACTGGTGGTGACATCCCACTGGATCCCACTGGTGGTGACATCCCACTGGTGGTGACATCCCACTGGATCCCACTGGTGGTAACATCCCACTGGTGGTGACATCCCACTGGTGGTGGAATTATGGTGAACTGTGCTCAGCTATTATACTGTCACCACCAGAATGAGTCAGCATTAAGATGGGCAACAGCAAGCCATTGACTGGGGGGTGCAAGGTCATAGTTTGACAGTGTCCATAAATCACAAGTTTGGAAGAGAAAGGAGAGCTAAGCAGAATCGAACCTGGGTCCATCTGCTTACCAGCCTGGCGCTTTAATTACCACTTGGCCAAACCACCAAAGTGTATCATTACAGTTGCATGAAACTGTTTCGGCATATTTCTCTTTCACTGTACGTTTATGGAGTTGTGTATGCATGTTTTGTTGTTGTTGTTGTTTTTGTTTTTACTTGAGGAAGTTTTACAGAGGAAAAGCTGTTTTGAAACGTGCATTTTGCCTATGGCAGGGTTTGATTCTTTACAGATGACCCTGTGCAGTTAGCAGACCCCTAAAATCCAATTACTACTGCTAACTAATGGACTATCATGGTTTCAGCATCTGCTGTCAAGGGTAAATGTATATATACATAGGACATTTGTCTGAAATGTACAGGAATGCTGACCGGTAGAACATTTTGGTCTAGTGGTAAAGCATTAGGTTAGTAAGCAGGAGAATGTAGGTTCAAGTCCACTCCATCTGCCCAGTGTCTCTTCAAAAGTTAGTTTCTGCAAACCACCTTGTGTCTTCAGCCCTCACAGTCTGGTAATGAAACGTTAAAGTGGCTCACACAGCACTGGCCAGCGTTCAGCACTTAGTGGACTAGGACAGGGTCCGAGTCTTCACGCTCTGCACAGCTCCACTTGTTGTACATGTAAGGAGGAACAGTATGCAGAAGAACCCAGGGGGGCGGGGATAGCTCAGTGGTTAGAGCACCGGACTCGTGATTGAAAGGTCGCGGGTTCGAATCCCTGCTGGAACGGCGGGAGAGTTTTCTTCTCCAGGGTCGACTTTCTGTGCTGACTCTTATTTCGGTATCCGTTCCACCCCCCGTGTTACCGCAGTAGCACGTAAAAAATCCCGGTCATTCTGCCAAAAGTGCAGGTGGCAGGTTACAGCTAAACACGCATACACCTTACGTATGTGGCTTTTATTGAACCGTGCTTCGGCATTGGTCACAACTTGTCCCTAATATGTCAAATGACATCTGAGGACATTAAGCATCAACTCATCATCATCAGAAGAACCCAGCTGCAATGCACCAGTGTCCACATACAGTTTACAGTATGATGCAATACAGTAATATTTTATTAATCCTTAAAAAGGAAATTCAGTTGTCTGCCTTTGACAAATAATAACAGGTACATGAAAACATAATTAAGTTCTATACAGTTCCACTCGCTTAATTAAAATAAAAACATAGTAAAGTGAATAAACAGTAAGATTTTTTTTTAGCTGCAATCACAATGGTGCCTGTATTGTTCAGACACAAAAACTGGGCAGACCGTGTCGCCACCAGCGCAGCGCCACCTCATCTTACATGATTATACTATACACTGCTATGGCACAGATTATAATTATGTATTACCTCCCTTGCTTCAGCAGACGTCAACAGCTGGGGACAGTTTAGTTGTCCTGCTGTTGTGTCATTTGTGTTCCAGTACTGCCATAAATAAACATCAGCGATCATGTAAGTGTTCCTCCAATAACTTTTTTTTTTTTTTTTTTAAAGCAAGAAAAGAAAGGGAAAAAGAAAAAAAGAATTCTTGTCATGAACCAAAACCTAGTCAATATTGCAAGGTCAGTTCCTAAAAAAACAGAAGACATTTTGTTGACATGCTGTCTGTCAGCAAGCTACTTTCCAAAATCTGAACACTCCTTTGTGGGATATTTCCTGACCATGAGCCTGGCATGTCTTCAGTGTGGCTCACATACTTATTGATCAATTGGTTCGAGTTCATTGCATGGTGTGTCTCATGTGATTTTTCTCATACTTCCAGAGAAACTTGGTCAGCAATAAAGTAAGTGCAGCATCTTCTTGAGATATATATCTTTGCGTTGTTTGCTACGGTTTGCTGCATTGGAGATAAATGTACAATATATATTATTGCATTGTTTGCTACGGTTCGCTGTACTGGAGATAAATGTACAGTAAGTATCTTTGCATTGTTTGCTGTGGTTCACTGCATTCGAGATAGATTACTCAAGTGCTTTTTTAATATTTGCTTTTTTGTTCATCTTAAAAAAAAAAATCATTGTTTGTTTTTGGGTTATTGTAGTGATGGGAAACTTTGATCGGAACTATGGTTTGTACCCTGGAAGTCAGCATGTACAGCTGTCTGAATGGCAGAGACAGCCAACATCCCGAGACACTGCTGCTTCAGTTCCAATATTTCCAGTATCCCTGTGTGCAACAAAATGTCTTCAAATGAAAGTTTCTGCTTTTCTACAACTGTTTGGGGCCCATTCTGTTGGAGGCCATTTTGGGGAGGAACTAAAATGGGCCGTACAGATTCCCCAACAGGGAAGGGGTTCAGGTGGGCGGCAGTTGATGATAATGATGAGTTTAATGTCCTCAGATGTTGGGCTGACATGTTAGGGACAGTTGGCGGTGGTTTAAACCATTCTGCTGTTACAGAGGATATACCTCTGGTGGAGTTTATGTACATTGTATTTACACGCACGCCAGGTGAGAGTTACCATAGGCGACTTGGGTCTTTGTTGCTGTATTTGTGTTATGTATTTAGAGCACTAATTAACTCCCTTGTGTGTTGATTCATTCTAATGTTATTTAAATTGAAGGGGGGGTGGGAGGTGGGTAGTGGGCCGGGGGGAGGGGGGGGGGAGCAAGATCGTGATACTGTCTGTAATTCACCAGTTTAACTCGCTGACTGCAGAGAAAGCTCCCTTCTTTTTTCCCCACTGTTTGACTGGGAAGTAACTCTTTTGAGCATTCCACAAACTGACACAAACAGCTAGGAAGCTGATTATCTAAAAGCCGTTGTCAGCGGTTAGACCTGAAGAGCAAACATTCCAATCCATGTAGGTTGTTTTGGCACAGATGTACCCGAGTTCTGCAAAGCCATGATTTTGCTGAGCCCAGCTGGAGTAATATACATGGGCATTGCATGGCCATCTGCACTGTGAGTCTCTGACAGGTCTTTTTTCTGACTTCCACACTCTAAGTGCACTGTGAGTCTCTCACTGGTCTTTTTTCTGACTTCCACACTGTGAGTGCAGTCTGAGTCTCTCACTGGTCTTTTTTCTGACTTCCACACTGTGAGTGCAGTCTGAGTCTCTCACTGGTCTTTTTTCTGACTTCCACACTGTGAGTGCAGTCTGAGTCTCTGACAGGTCTTTTTTCTGACTTCCACACTGTGAGTGCAGTCTGAGTCTCTGACAGGTCTTTTTTCTGACTTCCACACTGTGAGTGCAGTCTGAGTCTCTGACAGGTCTTTTTTCTGACTTCCACACTGTGAGTGCAGTCTGAGTCTCTCACTGGTCTTTTTTCTGACTTCCACACTGTGAGTGCAGTCTGAGTCTCTGACAGGTCTTTTTTCTGACTTCCACACTGTGAGTGCAGTCTGAGTCTCTGACAGGTCTTTTTTCTGACTTCCACACTGTGAGTGCAGTCTGAGTCTCTGACAGGTCTTTTTTCTGACTTCCACACTGTGAGTGCAGTCTGAGTCTCTGACAGGTCTTTTTTCTGACTTCCACACTGTGAGTGCAGTCTGAGTCTCTGACAGGTCTTTTTTCTGACTTCCACACTGTGAGTGCAGTCTGAGTCTCTGACAGGTCTTTTTTCTGACTTCCACACTGTGAGTGCAGTCTGAGTCTCTGACAGGTCTTTTTTCTGACTTCCACACTGTGAGTGCAGTCTGAGTCTCTCACTGGTCTTTTTCTGACTTGCACTATGTGCCCATCATAATTATCATTTTTGGAAGAGTTACATTGATTCCTTGAAGGTGCCTTTTTTCTTTTCTTTTCTTTTTCTCTCTACAAAAAGACATTTTCACATGTAGCAAAAACATTGCCTGATAACTGAGATCTCTGCCTGTACACCAGGCCTAGACCAGGGAATAAATGGGTCTGTGTTTATCTTTTAGAGTCCTGCTTGAAAGCATGTTTTCCTCTTTCATTCCTCTGTGTGTGTGTGTGTGTGTGTGTGTGTGTGTGTGTGTGTGTGCGTGTGTGTGTGTGTGTGTGTGTGTGTGTGTGTGTGTGTGTGTGTGTGTGTGTATGACAGCAGGGTGTGTGAGACAGTGTGTGTGTATGTGTGTGTCTGTGCACGCACATGTGTGTGTGTGTGTGGAAGTGCTCGTGCATGCACATGTTCGTAATTTTGTTCAGGAGAAAACTATCTTCATATAAGATCCAAACACATAACAGGTTAAAAAGAACACTGTTTATTATTTTACAAAACACAACATGTGAATTTCCATGGTAAGCCCCCTTTTTAAGCTGCAAAGCAGCACTTACAAAACGTGTATTTTGTCATAATAAACAGCAGTCTTTCCAACCTGCGTTTGGATCTTCCTGTACAACGCTAACAGTCATTTTTGTTCCAGCCTTTAAAAAAATCTTTGTACAACTGTTGCACGTTGTGGTTATAGTTAGCAGAGAGTCTGGGCGGTAAGTTGTGGGCTTTGTTGGTTGACTATTGCATGTGCAGGATGGTGAAGTCTATAGAAGTGTCAGATACAGCTTTCCTGGCTCAACTTCGGCCTTTCTTTGTCTGATTGCATTGTTGTTGCTGTTGTATTGCTGTTTGTTGTTCTGCTGCTTCATGCAGATTGTTATGTTTTGTTTCATTCTGTTTGTGTTGTTGGTGTTTAAAAAGTAGACATCTCTCCAATGCCCCCCTCCCCCCCCCCCCCCCCCAACTTTGTTGTATATGTTTTTGAAATTTTGTTTTGTAGTGCAAGTCACCATATATGTGTTGAGCTGTAGATCAGAGAACAAAAGCAATAGCCTTGCAGCCCCCCCCCCCCCCCCCCCCACACACACACACACTTTCTAAAGAAAATAAACTGCCATACAGTTGTTTGTTTCTAGTCTGAGGAGGATGCTTTTGTTTGATGTGTTCATCAGCTTGTCTTCTTGTGTTTCTGTTGTTCCAGACCTAATGTCAAAAGGGTGGTGCACACTAAGATTGTGATTTACTTTTGAAGGATTACGTTGTGGTGATGTAGATTGTGCGTGGTTTGGGTTCAGTGTGCGCGTACAATGAACTTTGAGTTTCAGTGTGATTTACATGACACATTAAGAGTGATACCGTTGTTTCGTTTATTGAACTATTTGTTTTTTATACCGTTGTTTCGTTTATTGCACTATTTGTTTTTTATACCGTTGTTTCGTTTATTGCACTATTTGTTTTTTATGCCGTTGTTTCGTTTATTGCACTATTTGTTTTTTGTTTTTAAGTTTTGTTTTTTGTTGTTGTTTTCTGTATTGCAATTTGAACACATTTTATGTTTATTTTAAAAACTGAACACATTTACCCTTGTTTATTTTAAAGCGCGTGTCTTACTTGGTTGCTGTGAAGTAGACTCCACTCCATTGTTAAGTTTTAAGTGTTTGTTGCATTCTTTTGAGATTTTAAATTAATTTTCCAGTTTGAATTTTGTTGATATTGGTGGGACTGAACTGTTGGCTGTATTATATTTATGTTAAAATAATCGTGTGGGATTTTGAAATCTTTCTGTACTTAGTTACAGAAACTAGGTGTCTCAGATTTGGTGGGAAAATTATTTTTTTAATGAACCTTTCATGATTTGACTGTTGCATTTTTTATTTTTTATTTTTTCTCCATCTTCCAACTACTTTTACCAAAACACTACCAATAATTTTTCATTAAAAATAGATTGGGGTAAAAACTCAGTCAGCCACACCTTTTTGTCATGGACTTACATTGTTCACTGGACTGCTGCAATACATCATTAAAAGCTGACTCCACTGAGATGAAATTCTGTGAGAAACATGACTGCAATCCATGTGCATTGTTCCATGACCCTCATGTGCATTGTTCCTTTGCTACTTTGTCTTGCTCAGGTCAAGTGCGCTAGGACATTAACGGTAAACCACTTTCAGAGAATAAAATGTCAGTTTGGGTTTTGTGAGTAACAACCATAGTATCATTTTGGACTGTTTTGAAAAGCTCATTATGTCAAGAATATTTAGTCCTTGATTGAAATACCTTGTCAGTGATGTATTATTCCAGATGTATTTATCTTTTCAAGAAAGGTCTTCTTATGTTTCTTTGTTTTGTTTTTGTTTTAAATTATTTTTTATTTTTCATTATGGACTGCAATTGCTAGATCACATGAAAATGTGTCCATAATATCATGAGCCTGAGATTGAAACATTTTCACTTGTACGTGTGAGATTGAAAAGATCATGAGATTGAAAATATCGTGAGATTTGTTCGGATTGAAGCGATCATGAGATTCATTCTGTGGCCGCAGTTCCTTTTCCATACTGGTTTTAAAGTTTCAGAGGCTAGTTGTTATTCCCACAGTTATCGTAGTACCCATATTCATATATATATATTACGTGTTCAGTATTTACCCCAGAATAGTTCTGTATTTGTAAGTTCACACAGAACCCTCACCCTACCCCCCAACCCCCCAATCCTTTTTTCTTTTCTCTTTTCTTCATCTTTCAGTAAGTAAGTAAACATTGTGCTTAACGTCCACAGAAACCATAAGGCTTATTAGGGACGGGGAGAAAGGGGGTGGGAGGGGGTATGGAGGTGGGGGAAGAGGAAGATTATATACCAATCGCTACACTGTCACCACCGGAATGACTCCAGCATTAAGATGGGCAGCGATGAGAGCCATTTTAATGTTTCAGTAGGAAGTAATGGACAAAGTCACAAGACCGTGTCCACAAACCACAACCATTTTGAAGAGATAGGAGAGCCGAAGCGGTATCAAACCGAGGTCCTTTCGCTTACCAACCTAATGCCTTACCGCTAGGCCAAACCGGCTCACAATTCTTTCAATGGAACAGTGGTGTATTTTATACTCAACTGGCACAGTCACGACAAAACGTGAATATTCAGAGATTCTTTTAATTCATACAATCGCCCAGTTTTCTTTAATTAAAGGTTTAAAACTATTTTTTTTTATGACCGTGCTAAGTTTACAGCTCTTAAAATCCCAAGTTTCTGATCTCTACCACAACTTGGGGGGGGGGATTTTTGCATGATAATATAAAAGGACAGTGGCAAATTAATACAAAAGAGGAATATATTGAGGTTGTTTTGTGGGTTTTGTTTCTTTGCTTTTGCATGATAATTATAAAAGGAACATTGGTTTAGTACCAATTAGAACTTGTATATTGTGCTTGTTTTTTTGTTTTTGAATGGTAATATTAAAGAACATTGGCAAATTATTTAATACAGCTTGTTTTTGATTTTGTTTTTTCGTTTCTTGTTTCTTAGTACAACAGGAACTTATTTATTTTGCTTGTTTTGCCTGATAATATGAAAGAACATTGGCAAATTATTTAATACAAAAGGGAACTTCAGCTTGCTCTCAACTTGTTTGTGTAACCACTGTGAAATGTATGTCCTAAGGTGTTTTTTTGTTGATGGTGTTTTTCCCCCTTCCTGTGACAACATGAAACGATTGAGAATTGTTGACATTTTTAATCGAAGGTACTCTGCACATTTGTTTCGTGCCATTTTTTGCCCCTGCTTCTTAATGTTTAATTTTTATTTGCCCATCCAGCCAGAAGGAAGGGTTTTTTTCCCCTTCCCTTAAGCTACTGTTTTCTGGACAGTTTTTATGTGTTTCTGTTGAAACAAATATGGCAAAAGTGCACTTTTATTTCAAAAGATGGTGAGTTCTTGATTTGTTTCCACATAGTTTCTTTTTAAAATGTATTATTTCATTTGGCTGTTCCTTTTTTCTTTTTTTCTTTTCTTTGTGTATGTTTGTGTTTTCTTTTTCTTTTCTTTGTGTGTGTGTGAGTGTGTGTGTGTGTGTGTGTGTGTGTGTGTGTGTGTGTGTGTGTGTGTGTGTGTGTGTGTGTGTGTGTGTGTGTGTGTGATTTATGTATTTTTGCTTGGTGTAGTACTGAGGCTGCAAATAAATACTCTGTATTAAGTTTCGTTCTTAGACAGTGCAGTAGTACTGAGGCTGCAAATTAATAATCTGTATTAAGTTTCAGTTCTTAGAAAAAGTGTCTTAATTATTTTACCTCTCTATTTTGTTATTAAACGCGTTATTTTAGGTGTGTGTACCCTGCCATATTGAATCCCAGTATGTTCAATAAAGATATACACTTAAATGTGCACGTCTTCGGTTGCAAGTGTGGTTTCTGCTGATCTTTTACCATTAATCATGCCACATTCTACGTCATGGCTTCACTGGGAAAGTGAAGTATATGAATGTCTCTCTCTCTCTCTCTCTCTCTCTCTCTCTCTCTCTCTCTCTCTCTCTCTCTCTCTCTCTCTCTCTCTCTCTCTCTGTGTGTGTCTGTCTTGATCCTACTCTCTGTTTCCAACAGGAATTCTCCTCCGTTTCTCGTAAATACTATCTGGAACTTCGTCGAATTAGTGCAATACGCCACTATCTGTCCGAAGGTATCACAAAAAAATGATTGTATGCATTTGTTCTTTCAAGGCTAGGTTATTGCAACTCGCTTTTGGCAGGCTGTCCTAAGCATCTTCTTTCTAAACTCCAAAAGGTACAGAACAATGCTGCAAGACTCATTTTCAGAACATCCAGATCCGCCCACATCACTCCCATGCTTCATTGTCTTCACTGGCTACCTGTTGAGCAGAGGATGGAATACATGTTGTGTTTGCTTTGATTTAAGATCATTTCTCATCAGGCTCCTATCTACCTTTCAGAATTTCTTCACCTTTACGCTCCTTCCCGGCAGCTCCGCTTTTCTACAGACACCCGAGTGTTCAGAATACCATCCTTCCAAACAAAGTCCAGTGGTCTGCGCTCTTTCTCTTACCAGGCTCCAGTTATCTGGAACCAACTCCCTGTTTCTGTCCGCCATTCTACCTCTGTCAGCTCTTTTAAATCTTCCTTGAGAACCTTTCTCTTCTTAAAAGCCTTTCTTCAGTCCCATTGTCCTGATATACAACTGTGTGTGTCTGTGCGTTCATGCGTGTGTGTGTGTGCGCGTGCGTGCGTGTGTGTGTAGTATGCGTTGAATTTTGAAAATATGTGCATTTAAAGAACGTGTAAGCGTTTAGGGCATGTGCGGGGTAGGCGCTGTAAGTACCCATTATTATTATTATTATTAAGCACAAACTTCAGTTCACAGACCGTCCCACCTTTTCCTCCCGTCCCTAATCAGTCTTGTGGTTTCTGTGGACGTTAAGCACCATGTTTACTGACTTTGGACGTTAAGCACCATGTTTACTGACTTTGGACGTTAAGCACCATGTTTACTGACTTTGGACGTTAAGCACCATGTTTACTGACTTTGGACGTTAAGCACGAACTTGAGAGAATGCCCCTGCCCGCCCTACAGTCAGATTCTGGACTTTCTGTTGGTTTAAACAACATTTATTTCATATCTATAACAGTACATTAACAACAGAACGATTAGGCCGTGCAAGAAGCAACATTACTTGTATTAGTGCAGCCCAGATATTACATAAATGATGCAGTTTCTGCTGTTCCTATCTCCTATTACTTAGTAAGCGAAACTTGCGGATGTACCTCTGGTGGAGTTTATGTACCTTGTATTTACACGCATGCCAGGTGAGAAGTACCAAAATAGTCAACTCAGGTCTTTGTTGTTGTGTCTGTATGACGTCTTTCGGGAACTAATTAACTCCCTTTTGTGTTGATTTAGTAAGCGAGAGTTTTACTTGCGAGGGGAAATGAATGCTAAAGTTCCTGCCAGTATTATAATAATAATAATAGATTATTTATGGTGCCCCACCTCGTAAGAGCCCAGAGCGCTTACAAAGACATAAGGATACGCTGATTTCGTTACACACGCACGCACGCGCCCGCGCGCGCGCGCGCACACACACACACACACACACACACACACACACACACACACACACACACACACACACACACACACACACACACAGTATCCTACTACAGTTTGAGGTGTGATGAAGATAACCGGTCTATGATGACCCAGCTGCTGTCGGGAGAGCGAAATGAAACTGATGACGGCCTACTCGACACGGCCCCCCGCCCCCCCCCCCCCCCCCCCCCCAAAAGGAGTCATTGCTGATGTCACTAATATGGACAGAAATAGGAAATAAATGCCACTTTCAGACCATAAAAGTAGCCAAAAGAATATTTATTGCGATAAAAGACTTTTTTTTTTAATCAAGTCTCTGGGATATTCAGCTGGAAAGCACCATGATAACTATAACAACACCTGAAGGAAGGCAGGTTTACTTCAGAGCTCAGGAGCTGTGTGAAAGTCGAGGTGGCCGTCCTGGGCTCCAGTCCCTAATAAACCTACCGTTTCTGTGGACGTAAAGCAACACCTCAACCAGGCTTATTAGGGACGGGGAGAAGGGGGTATGGAGGTGGGGGAAAACCCTAATCCTGCATTAAGGTAGGCAGCGATGAGAGCCATTTTAATGTTTCATAACTGTGATGAACAAAGTCACAAGACAGTGTTCACAAACCACAAATTTTGAAGACAAAGGAGAGCCGAAGCGGATTCGAACCGAGGTCCCTCTGCTTACCAACCTAATGCCTTACCACTAGGCCAAACCGGCAAAACATGATGATACCAGTATGTCTTAGCCTTACAATTATGCTTTCTTTCTTTCTTTCTTTCTTTCTTTCTTTGAGCAAGGGAAGGGACTAAATCTTCGACAATTTGTGTTTGATGTTTGTGTATGTGTGTTTCATTCTGTATTTGTGTAGGAATTGGTTTTGTGGATAGGAGTGAAGAAATTGAGGTGACCGTATGACTGAGGTTGACAGGACGTTACCATCCATTACTAACTGTATCGATC
>OY757542.1:1781835-1795108 GCA_963584105.1 Alviniconcha strummeri
CGGCGCATAATTCACGTGTGTGTGTGTGTCAGTGTGTGTGTGTGTCAGTGTGTGTGTGTGTGTGTGTGTGTGTGTGTCAGTGTGTGTGTGTGTGTGTATCAGTGTGTGTGTGTGTGTGTGTGTGTGCCGTTATGTGTGTGTGTGTGTGTGTGTGTGTGTGTGTGTGTGTGTGTGTGTGTGTGTGGTGTGTGAGTGCGCGCTCGCACGCGCGTGTGTGTGTTTCAGTGTATAAATCACGGCTCGGTCAATCCGGCAGTAGCGGCTACTGTTTGTAGAAACTGGAGTATACTCGACCCACGTTCTGTTTTCAATGTGTATTTTACCCACATCAGTTTGCCGAGGTGCGTCGCTGTCGGTGTCTCAGTGTAATTCACGTCAGCTTCACGAAATGTAGCGGTTCTAACGACAACCACAGTGACGGCCAACTCTCCACTACTTCCGGCCCGCCGAACTTCGGTTACGAGGTCAGCGGGTCAAGGTGAAAGCACAGCGTTCAGTCCGAACTTCCGTTTGACGCCTCGCCGTACAGGATTGTGGGAGAGATTGTACTCGCGGTATTTAGTCTAAGTGTTTCCAGTGTCTGGAGTCGTTTTTCCGTACTGCCGTACTCAGCAAAAAATGTCCCGCCAGTCGCCCTTCTGTACTGCATTAACGGTATTATTTTTGAGCGAAGGATAGCTTAGTGACTCGTGGTCGACTCCTTACACATGATCGACGTCTGCTCAGTGGATCGCGGCCGAGTTCGAGTCCGGGAAGGATCGGCGGGCTACTAGAACGCAGTAAACCTACTCAAGAGGGGAGAACAGCGCTATATAAAAAGAGGAATTATTATATTGTGAGCCGGTTTGGCCTAGCGGTAAGCCGTTAGGCTGGTAAGCGGAAGGACCTAGGTTCGATCCGCTTCGGCTCTCCTTTCTCTTCAAAATGGTTGTGGTTTGTGGACACTGTCTTGTGACTTTGTCCCTCACAATTAATGAAACATTAAAATGGCTCTCATCGCTGCCCATTTTAATGCAGGAGTCATTCTGGTGGTGACAGTGTAGCGAAAGGTAGGCCTATATAATCCCCCTCTTCCCTTACCTCCACTTGATAACCCCTTTCGCCCACTTATCCCCGTCCAAATAAGCCTTATGGCTTCCGTGGACGTTAAGCACCATGTTTACATACTTAATTGCTATACTGCCGTTATCAAGGTCTGGCCCAACAGTTGCCGCTGTACTGCATAAAACTGAGTGCAGTAGTCATATCTTTGAGCCTACCGTTCTTTCATATACTGACAACGGCCTGTCCGTCCATTTGTTCTGCCGCGCTTGCCGTATGCAGAGAGAGAGAGAGACAGAGACAGAGAGACAGAGACAGACAGAGACAAACAGACACGAGACAGAGACAGAGAGGAATGAAAGAGAAGCCCATCATTTTCAACAAAGCCTGAGAAGGGGGGTGGGGGGGGGGGGCATCGTTTTTTAACAGACAGAGACAGAGAGGGACACACAGAGAGACAGAGAGAGAGACAGAAAGGTCGTTTTCTAATGAACAGGTCAAGAAATCGAGGAAAAACTGCTATGTGACTTTATGCACAGTAACTGTATACTGCATTTATATATATTGGTTACACCTTGCTTAACAACGAAAGCCCCCAACTGTTGTCTGATGTCCTACTTCACTCCTCCTCTCGACTGAGAGGATCTGTGATGTGTCTTCGGTTCGCCCTCCCTCCATCAACACACACACACACACACACACACACACACACACACACACACACACACACACACACACACACACACACACACACACACTGACACACACACACACACACACACACACACACACTCACTACACACACACACACACACACACACACACACACACACACACACACACACACACACACACACACACACACACACATCCGTATAGTGCCAGATTTGTGCGGCTTTCCCATCACGCATCTGGATTGTCGTCCGGATGAAACGTACACTATTTTTATCTGCTGCCTGCATCCCGTTTATGCTGGCCCCTGCCTGCTGCCAGCGACTGTGGCAGATCATTGTTGAAGCAGGCAGTTGGGTCTTTGCTGCAGCATGCAACTCTGCTAGCATGCCGCGACTGCTGTGTCCGCATTGCCACGTCTTAACACATAAAGTAAACATGGTGCTTAACGGCCACAGAAACCTAAGGTTTACTAGGGACGGGTAGAAGGGGGAAGGGGGTATGGAGGTAGGGGTGGGGGGGGGGGGATTACATATACCCGGCTACACTGTCCCCACCAGAATGACTCCTGCATTAAGATGGGCAGCGATGAGAGCCATTTTAATGTTTCATAATTGTGAGGGACAAAGTCACAAGACAGCGTCCACAGACCACAACTTTGAAGAGAAGGAAAGCCGAAGCGGATTCGAACCGAGGTCCCTCCGCTTCCCACCCTAACGCCTTACCGCTAGGCCAACGCTAGGCCAAACCGGTTCACAAACACATATACGAAACGGACATGGATTTGTCGTAGAAGAGTTAATTGGTGGCATGGTGTCAAGATGGCTAAGAGTGTACACGGAACGCTGTTTAACCCAGGCAAATATGGGGGCCGCTATGCAGAATACCCACGGGGCAAAAGTCTGGTTATTTTTCGCTGATAATTAGGTTTACACAAGAACCTTTGATTCCAGAAGTAAACAAGGGCGTGGAGGCAACGATGCTTTTCAAGCACCAATGAGGTAATGAAGCTAAAAATAGCTATCTGCTATAGCTAGAGATATATTCCCCCCTTATTTTTTAATATATATAAACTCTCTGTTTTCTTTTGGCCAGTTTCTTCTTCTTCTTCTTCTTCTCTCTCTCTCTCTCTCTCTCTCTCTCTCTCTCTCTCTCTCTCTCTCTCTCTCTCTCTCTCTCTCTCTCTCTCTGCGAGGATAGCCGCTCAGTGCCGGACTCGTGATTGAAAGGTCGCGGGTTCAAATCCCTGCGGGAGCGGCGAGAGAATTTTCTTCTCCAGGGTCAACTTTCTGTGCTGACTCCTATTTCGGTATCCGTTCCACCCCCGTCTTACCGCAGTAGCACGTAAAAGATCCCGGTCTTCCTACCAAAAGTGCAGGTGGCAGGTAACAGCTAAACACGCATACACCTTACGTATGTGGCTTTGCATGAAGTGACATGGTGCATGGTTGTATGGTGTACACAGAACGCGCCGAGACGGCAGCAGATTCATGTGGCATCAGCCATACCAGCGCTGTAAGTACACCACTTCGGTGGATATTAAAAAACGCGCTATAAAATAAGCTAGTCACTCATGTAGAATCACATGCGAGCGCAGTGAGCCTGCTTGAGAGCGGAGAATAGCGCTATATAAAAGCAATCATCAATCTCTCGTTCCTGATGAAGACTTGTGATCTCTTTCAGAACGTCAAAGTATTTTTTTTTTTTTTTTTTTTTGGGGGGGGGGTCTCCATTTGCTGCCTTCTCAGTATTGGTCCACTTTTTTCATAAGTATAAATGTTCTCGTTCTTTACTGCTTGTTCTTTTTCACTAACAGTCATTCGCTTTTTTCCTAAAAATAGCGCCAGCGCTCCCAATAATTTATTTGCTTTACAGTTCACAGGCCAAAGGAGCTCAGTGTCGTCGACCTCAAGAGAAGACTGCCGTGCTCCCTGTTCTATATCTGGACAAGAATTATGGGGGGTTGGGTTTGCCCCTTTGCACGCCTTTTCTTTTTCTTCTTCTTCTTCTTTTCAGATCGTGCAGTTTCGCAGCACACACACACACACACACACACACACACACACACACACACACACATTCACACACACACACACACACACACACACACACACACACACACACACACACACACACACACACACACACACACACACACACGCCGAGTCTGTGTCTGATGCTTGTTGCGAAGCTTGGCAAAAGCGTGGAGAAGGGACTGCCGAGTACGACTGTGTGATGTAGCCTACATCGTTGTGTAGTGTCAGTGTAATTGTTACCGAAGGCCGGAGTGCCCCTCGCCCCCTCAGTTTCGCCCTGTGAATTGCACAAGGGACCGGTTTGGCAGACGACTGCCATTGTCATGGTAACCACATGCCACTAGTCAGTGTGGCTGAATGAATACACTTACAAGAAACCAACAGGCAATGGTTCATCCCGCATGGGTCTATTCTTCTTCTTCTTTTTCCTTCTCCCTCCCTCGTTTGATTCTCTTCAGATCTCTGCGTCGATTTTCCATCTGTCTGTAGACAGGATGCAGTTGTCAGCAGCGCCTATTATGTATTATACCTCATCTGGCTCTTCTGACCGTGACGGACACTTTTTTCTTTTCTTTTTTCTTTTTTATGTAAAGGGGAGTTGTTTATTAGGTACATTGCCAAGGCCAAGTCACACACTTTCTTCTGAGGCATCCCCTGTCTCTATAGGCCAGGTTCTCTGGGGGAACGGGTTCGCATCTCGTGAGTCGGGCATCTCTGGAGTTTCAGTGGCGTCTTGTGTCAGTTTGGCCCCTTCAGTGTTACAGGGACACTGGCCAAAGTGAATCCTCTCTGTAGGTTGGACTGGCTGTCGTTGGCCTCATGTTACAGGGACACTCACCGTCAGACTGATCATCTCAGTCTGAAGATGAGGTCTCGTGTCGTTGGCCCCATGTTGACAGGGACACTGGTCAGACAGGTCATCTCAGTCGGAGGATGAGGTCTCGTGTCGCTGGTTTCCTTGGTATGAATCTGAATCTTCTCAGTAGGACGGACTCGCCGTCGCTGACCCCGTGTTACAGGGACTCTCATCGTCAAACTGGTCATATCAGTCAGGATGAGGTCTCGTGTCGCTGGTCCCTTGGTACAGGGAAGTAGCTGAAGTCTACTGTTCCTTGGTACAGAGGCACAGATCAGACTGGGTCATTTTGGACTGTCGCCAGACTGTCCCACGTTGTATAGACAATCGCTAGACTGTCATACGTTGCACAGACAATCGCCGGACTGTCCCACGTTGCGTAGACAATAGCCAGACTGTCCCATGTTGCATAGACAATGGCCAGACTCTCTCACGTTGCATAGACAATGGCCAGACTGTCCCACATTGCATAGACAATCTCCAGACTGTCCCACGTTGCATCGACAGTCGCCAGACTGTTCAGTGCTACATCTTGTGTGCATGGGGCAGTTAAGGCGTCTGTGTTCACGAACGGCCGTGCCGGACGACCTGCTCCTGACCCGCGCGCAGTTGTGTATAGCCTATTATAGTGACTTAACCTGTCCAGTCGCTGACGCTGAGCTGGGAACATGATATGGCTGCCCTCTTCGTAGTACAATGGGGAAAAGAACCTTTGGTACGTACAAAAAGAGACAGGCGGCAGAGAAACTTCAGTACCACTAACACCCAGCCCAGCGACTTGTAAGTAGTGGAGCGGAGGGAGAGCGTATAAAGTATTTGCATGCTTAGGTTTGTGTCGACTGGCACCGTGGTTAGTGCAGTTTCTGTGAGTTATTATTTATTGTCTTGCCGTGGCTCAAAGCCGCAGGGCCAATTGTTCCATTGCGACCTTTCATTAGTGGCTGACAACCAAGACTTAAAATAAGACATACTGCTGACACGCGCGGGCGCTCACAGCACGCACCCACCACACACACACACACACACACACACACACACACACACACACACACACACACACACACACACACACACTTCATTTATTATTGTAATTATCATCATCATCTAAAAGTTGCCTTGACAGGTTGGCTCTCTTCAGTTAGGGGTATTTCAAAACACTCGGATTGTCCCACGTACATTGAGTACTTCAGGTATTTTTAGCTGTGCATTGTGTCGGTCTTATCGGAGTAGACAATCAGCACGTTTCTGCCAAATCGCGAGCAAAGAATGATGGTGAAAGCAGATAACGCAAAACCACAAAAGCAAAAAGCAAAAACAAAAAAAGAACTAACATACACGCTGATTTATTTGGCTGCATCGTGTTGCGCGCACGTGCCGTTTGCGTAGCGCCGACGTAGCTGTGAGGGGCTACGTCAGAGACAACTCGCTTAATCAACACGCTGTTTGCGTCTACAGCGGGCTTCAGCGGTATTGTGTAATACTGCACACTGAAAGATATACCATATTTGGACTCTCTGTCTGTCTGTCTGTTTCGGTGCGCGCGCGCGCGTGTGTGTGTGTGTGTGTGTGTGTGTGTGTGTGTGTGTGTGTGTGTGTGTGTGTGTGTGTGTGTGTGTGTGTGTGTGTGTGTGTGTGTGTGTACAGTCGGTCATACATGTGTGCATGTGTATATTTTCCTCTTCATTTTTCTCTCTTCTCTTTCTCTCCATTTCTTGCTCTCCTCTCTTTCTCTGAGCTTTTCACTTCTTGCTCTCACCCTCAGTCCTCTCTTTCTCCAGACTTTTTCTTGCTCTGGACCTGGGTTCAGTGTTCACCGAGTGTTGATGACTGACGACGACAACGATGACGATGGTAACGGTGATACACTTTGTGTCTTCCTATTACTTGTTGTCCTTCCCCTTGTTATTCAGTATTTCTCCGTCCGAGTCAGTTCTTGTAGTCGTAGCCGGTGTCGCAGCAAATGAAGGCGCGAAACAGCCTTTGTACACTGATGCAGCCGTACTTACAGTTACTTTTTGTATTTCATATAAAATATAATAATTATTTATTTATTGGGTCCCTTGTCGTACTAAAGAGCCCTGGGCGCTTACAAACCTACGAATACACGAATTTTAAATTCCCGCCAACCACACAGGAAGTTAGTACTTACCTGCGGACGAATTTGTACACGGATCAATTAATACGCATACATGACCTGGTCAGTTGTTCAAGGTTGTTGCTGGTGTTGCCGAGTCGTTTTTGTACAGCGCTGTTGGGCTCTGCTCTCGAGCAAGGCTGCGATCCTGTTGCATGTGATTCTAAGTAAGTAAACCTGGTGCTTAACGTCCACAGAAACCATAAGGCTTATTAGGGACGGGGAGAAGGGGGGGAAAGGGGGTATGGAGGTTGGGGGGAGATGGGGATTACATACTCGATCGCTGCACTGTCACCACCACTGATTGACAATGACTCAGTTCTGCCTTAAGGTGGGCAGCGATGACAGCCATTTCAATGTTTTATAATTGTGAGGGACAAAGTCACAAAACAGTGTCCACACTGAGAACACAACTTTTGAAGAGAAAGCGGATTCAAACCGAGGTCCCTCTGTAAGTTACCAGCCTCACTAAACGCCTTACCCGGCTAGGCTACGCTGGCTCCTGGCATGTTACTCTACTGAATGAGTCAGTGACTAGCTTTTTATAGCGCGTTTTAAATATTCATAGAAGAGATGCATAGGGCCGTAGTTGGTTGATACATCATCAGTAGTGGTCAGGTAGATGTCACATTAACCTGCTGCCATCTCGGTGCGTGCCCTGTAGCGGCCTACACCACCTAATCGTGCACCATGTCTCGTCACTCACATACAAAGCCACATACTGTGTAACACTATTCGTGGCCGTTAGCTGTAGCACTATTCGTGGCCGTTAGCTGTTAACCCGCCACTATGACCTGCACTTTTGGCAGCCGCGGGACTGACGACCGGGAGTCTGTCACGTGCTGCTGCGGTAACGTGACACGGAGGTGAACATGATGATGAGTTGATGCTTAATGTCCTCAGATGTCATTTGACATATTAGGGACAAGTTGTGACCAATGCCGAAGCACGGTTCAATAAAAGCCACATACGTAAGGTGTATGCGTGTTTAGCTGTAACCTGCCACCTGCACTTTTGGCAGAATGACCGGGATTTTTTACGTGCTACTGTGGTAACACGGGGGTGGAACGGATACCGAAATAAGAGTCAGCACAGAAAGTCGACCCTGGAGAAGAAAATTCTCCCGCCGTTCCAGCAGGGATTCGAACCCGCGACCTTTCAATCACGAGTCCGGCGCTCTAACCACTGAGCGGCTATCCCCGCCCCCCTAACGGAGGTGAACCGCGGGACATCGAAATAAGAGTCGGCACAGAAACTGACCCCGGAGAACTGAGAAAACTGAGAACATTCTCCCGCCGCTCCCGGCCTGCGCCCGGGGACTCAGTCGAACCCGTGACCTTTTTCAGTGATGATCAGTCGGGTGCTCTAATCGGCGCTCTTTCTTGCTAAATAGTCTCTTTCCGAAAAACGTTTTTGTTGCTGTTGTTGCTGCTGCTCGGTTGTTGTTGAAGAGCTCACTTCAGTTGGATCCGTAGCCTACAACTCCACGACCGCGTTGTTCAGTCGTGATAAAAAAAAGCCAAGCCTTTGTTCTCGCATTCGGCGGCCGAACGGCCTAGGCTCGTATCACAAAACTTTTATTTGTTCACGCACTGCTGAGCACTAAACTGAACAACTGCAAGTTCAGCGCAGGCGACAGTTCAAGCCGTGTTTATTATATATTATACCACATCCTGCTCTTCTGACCGTGACGGACACGTTATTTCTGTAAATGGCAGATGTTTATTGGGTTCATTGCCAATGCCAAGGCCAAGGTCAGGTCAGTGCTGCTGCACTCCAGCGCATTAAGGTGGACAGGCTATATTATGCTCACGACCAGTCGAGTGTGGACGCTAAACCTACCTGCCGGCCATAAAAGCCGCTCTCACTCGGGTTGTGAAACAGTAGGCTACCCAAGATTTTTCCAGTCGTTGATAATACTATGCGCCCTGTCGACCAAGGTCAAAAACTGTATAAAGAATATCTCAGACTACTACTACTAAACACACACACACACACACACACACACACACACACACACACACACACACACACACACACACACACACACACACACACACACACACACACAAGCAAACAAAAACAAACATACACACACACACACACACACACACACACACACACACACACACACACACACACACACACACACACATGCACACACACTCACAAACACATACAACAGCAACAACAACAAACAGAACAGAACAAAACAAAAACGACAACAACAAGAACCCCCACCCCCACCCCCCACCCCTCACCATTGAAAAAACAACTCCTTAGCCCCACCTTCCCTCCACAACCACCACCACCGCCAAGAAAGAAAGAAAGCCGAACATGAAAAAAGAGACAACAACAGCAACAACAAACACACGAAAGAATCAAAACGAATAAATGACTGAAAGTCCTGTTCATAACTGATCTGTACTCTTCGTGAAAACCCGATCATACTGATTTCAATTTTAAAACTATGATCCCGAACTAACATTCTCAACGATAAAACAAAACAAACAAATTTTTTTAATGTAATGGAGTGGAGTGGTCAAAGGACAGGACACAGGCAGCGGAGTCAATAAAGTGGAAACCACAGCAGGAGAATAGCAGCAATCAGGTTTTACTTTCTCAGCCGCAGACAATTCTCAGCACACCCAAAATCCTCACGCTCACGCATAGATAAGAGAATGGCGCGGGCCACAGGGAACACACGCTATCGCTACAGTAAAATCGCCCCTCTGGACCACAAAATGGCTGACAACTGTGTTTCCCTGGCCCGCACAAATACAGTTTCCTCTACAATAACTAAACCAATTAAAACATGAAAAACATCAAATAAAAGCTACAGTTACAGTCTTTTAAACTGTATAAACAAAATATATACTCATGACTTATTTTATGATTTACAACAAGAGTGGAAGCGTGGCTTGCGCCTGTCTATAAACAGATTCGTACAACTAAATCACAACTAACACAATGTGCAAAATATAACTGTCACTAAAACTTACATCAGAATAAAGAACACGCTCCCACGGTTAAAATGGTACATAACAATTACAATACAACGCTCTGTAAGAGAAGCAAGACACATTCAAAGACTAGCATTAAAACAATCGGTGCGAACTTTCGCCTGGGGCGCGTAATCTTAGTCGCAGCAGCGCTGATAGTGATATTAAGTAGTCTATAAATACAACTTAGCTTCTACAGTACACAATACTTAATAAGTTAATTTCAACCCAAAATAAACACTAAACATGAAGTCAGCTAAGCAAAATACTATAGACAAAGTATTGATCGACACAGAATTACTTTAATCGAATCAAAACAACGTTTCACTACTATTCACTAGTACTAAACAAAGCGCGCCATGCAGACGACGGCTATAAAAAGAATGGCCTAGAAAGGCATCGGCTACTGATCGATCCTGTGTCTAAATAAACGTTAAATAAACATTCTAAGCTGCCAAATTATATTACACATGGCTTTGTGCATAAAAAAGACTAGGTAAATAAAGAGTAGGTAAACAAACAAGCGGTCAAAATGTTAAGGGAGAAAAACAGATTTGAAAATGCCGCGCACTGGCGGCTATCGCCGGTCAGCTGTGTGAAGGCCATGTGGCGTTACGCCACACACCGCGCTTCGAAACAAAAAGCGTCGTCTGCTCCGGTTCCCGGGTTACTATCAGTACAGTAATGAAATTGCATTGATCCGTTAAGCAGGGCGGGATTAATGTAGAAACATATACAAAGAGCACTTGCTCACATAAATAAATAATAACAGCAACAACTAAAAATAAATAAACAAGGAAACGGAAGAACTGTAAACCACCTGACACAGGATGAGGACGGCTGGTGATTTACGGGGTAGGATCGTTGTGTGTGTCATTTATGCCCGTACGACATAGAGAAGACTACAGAAGGGATGTTACGTGTGTTTTTTTCTCTCCATACTTTAATTGATCTTTATCAGTACCGACTAATGATGGTAACAATAGCTGGTCAGGGCCGCAAGCGAGTTGTTATGCTTGCGAGTTGTAACCAAGAAAGAAGCGAAAAGGCTGAGTCAATTAACAGTAATTAAGGTAAAGGAAAAAGGGTTAAAAAGGTGAAGGAAAAGGGCTCTAGCCAGATTTCTGAAATGGACAACCAAATACCCAATGTTTAACAGAACAAAGCAAATATGCAACAAACGTCTTGACAGAACATCGCCCATAACAAATCTGTAGTATCAGAACATCGCCTCAGAGGAAAACAACACAATACCTTACAAGCGAACTCACTGCCAACGCTGTCGTCTGGTATGTACCGTTGGCTTCGACTTCATAAATTTGCTCCAAAAACTGAGGAACATAATTCTAAATCAATTCCAACCTGTACTTGATCAATGGTATGTAAAAACATCCATTAATTTGAGGCAACCCTTAAATAAAAGCTTAAGCCTCAATGACTTAAATTCATGAATTCCACCTTGGACATAAACAGTTAGCTTCCTCTATACAGTTCCCGATAACTACAAACGTTACGGAAAATGTAACAAAACATTTGATCCGAACAAAACCCTATTCTGCACAGACATTATATATAGGATCAACTCGAATCATCTGAACACCCCCCGCCTCTAGTGTCTCCACCAGTTCCAGAGCTGATAAGACCTGAGCAACACTGACCACCATGTCCACCCTTCTCGTTTCTGGCCAAAATACTTAATTATTACATAGCTTCCTATTCCAACTCTCTAATATCTGCACAGCCATTGTATATAAAACTAAGACCTAACTAAAATTCCACTATAAACTCCAATAATAACAATAATAATAGTGACAACTATAAAAGTAATAAAACGTCAACTTCACCTCCTACTATCACTGTACCATACGGTATAATAATACGACTATCAGTCTCTTTACTAAACAGCACAAAGCATCATAAAAAATTATATAAAAAATTATACAAACAACGCACTGAGCATACTGTAACTTAAAATACTGCGACACGACAGTTTCCGTTAGACCAATACAACCAAAAATCACTTCATTATCTTTCAGCCAAAAAAATCAACAAACTCTAACCACTTCTCATACAAACGCTAAATATAAAGTAGTATGCATAAAATACAATTTCATCATAACCATAACATCAAACCGTACCAAAATTCACATTTAAAAAAAAAGTAAATTCTTCCACATTACCTCTAAGGTCCGAATGGGCCTTGAGCTTGAAAAATCTGCCTTGCCTGACCGATGGTTGGTGGTAAAATGCACGGTCTAAGTCCCAGCGTCTTGATGCCAAGGCCGGGGCGCTGATTTCTTTGTCTACTAATTAACCATGACACCGAAACAATTCAGTTCGGGGGACGGCTGACTGAGCGTGGTGCCGCGCTAAGCTTGACCTGGCTCTTGGCGTGACCGTTGAGGCGAACGCGTGAGAAACAACACCGTTAGTGCCAGTTACTACAGGCACCATACGCAAAACATAAAAAAAGGAAAATACTGAGAATTTGTTGTTGTTGTTGTTGTAAACACTACCAGTTGTTACAGAACCAAAACGAACTAATCTCTAAGTCCACCGTGTTCCAGTTCAAATTGGGAGTCTTGATGAAAACCCAACCACAACTGCAGGTATTAACTCCTTCACTGTCCCAACCTGTAAAATTTCCGGGCTGAAAGCTTCACTGACTCACCTGAAAACAGTATATTTTCCGGTCCTATAACACATCTGCTTTCAGTGTATACATTTTGATGAAAGTCCTTTCACACGCCAGTGCAAAAAAGAAGACAAAAAGGCTTAAGGGTTTCAAATTTCGCGCTTTTATTGGCCTTTTTCAAGTGACATCATGGAAGTGAAGGCGTTAAAAAAAGGACCCTGAACTCAGCCTTCCCATGGATACGAGGGGGAAACCAACAGACACTGATTGAGTGTTCAATGACACACTGTATACCACTTTAAGGCGTTCAGTGCAGGGGTGAATTAGAGTGAACCCGGCAGGCTGGATCTGGGCAGAACCCTTAAAGTAAAAGTCCAAGGTTTTTAAGTATGCAAAATGACCATCGAAATGATTGACAAATGAGTCACTAGTTTCAGATTTAATGAAGAAAAGAAAAAAAGGAAGAAAAAAAAAGTTTTTTTTTAATCGATTTTATTTTCTGTAGACTTCCCCGGAAGTGACGTCAATCTGGGGAGTCAGTGCAGTTGCCATGGTAGATTCTCCAGTAAACTGTGTATGCGTGTGGTCGACAAAAAAGTTAACTATGCCGGCCTACTGTATTGCCGCGAACTGTAACAATTCGCAGACGACCCCAGGTATAACAATGCACGAGCTCCCGCGCAATCGACCTGCAGTGAGGCGAAAGTGGATTAAGTTTATACAATTCAAACGAGCTGACTTTCTTGCTGGGCCGCATCACGCCCATTTGTGTAGCGAGCACTTCGATGAGTGCGATTGCGCAAACCCCATGGAATACCGTATGTCGAAGCTGACACGATGTTCCGGTACTCAGCTTTCAAAATCCTGCCTGACAGGCTCAAACTGATACGGCTGTAT
>OY757542.1:1797808-1805308 GCA_963584105.1 Alviniconcha strummeri
CTCACGCTGGTGACACACTCACGCTGGTGAAATCTTCACGTTAGTGACACCCTCAAGTTGGTGACACACTCACGCTGGTGACACACTCACGTTGGTGAAATCTTCACGTTAGTGACACCCTCAAGTTGGTGACACACTCACGCTGGTGACACACTCACGTTGGTGAAATCTTCACGTTAGTGACACCCTCAAGTTGGTGACACACTCACGCTGGTGACACACTCACGTTGGTGAAATCTTCACGTTAGTGACACCCTCAAGTTGGTGACACACTCACGCTGGTGACACACTCACGTTGGTGAAATCTTCACGTTAGTGACACCCTCAAGTTGGTGACACACTCACGCTGGTGACACACTCACGTTGGTGAAATCTTCACGTTAGTGACACCCTCAAGTTGGTGACACACTCACGCTGGTGACACACTCCCGTTGGTGAAATCTTCACGTTAGTGACACCCTCAAGTTGGTGACACACTCACGCTGGTGACACACTCACGTTGGTGAAATCTTCACGTTAGTGACACCCTCAAGTTGGTGACACACTCACGCTGGTGACACACTCCCGTTGGTGAAATCTTCACGTTAGTGACACCCTCAAGTTGGTGACACACTCACGCTGGTGACACACTCACGTTGGTGAAATCTTCACGTTAGTGACACCCTCAAGTTGGTGACACACTCACGCTGGTGACACACTCACGTTGGTGAAATCTTCACGTTGATGATACTCTCACGTTGGTGGCATCCTCATGCTGGCGATACCCTCACGATGGTGTTGGTGACACCCTCACGTTGGTGTTGGTGATACCCTCACGATGGTGTTGGTGACACCCTCACGATGGTGTTGGTGACACCGTCACGATGGTGTTGGTGACACCCTCACGTTGGTGTTGGTGACACCCTCACGATGGTGTTGGTGACACCCTCATGTTGGTGTTGGTGACACCCTCACGATGGTGTTGGTGACACCCTCACGTTGGTGTTGGTGACACCCTCACGATGGTGTTGGTGACACCCTCACGTTGGTGTTGGTGATACCCTCACGATGGTGTTGCTGACACCCTCACGATGGTGTTGGTGATACCCTCACGTTGGTGTTGGTGATACCCTCACGATGGTGTTGGTGACACCCTCACGATGGTGTTGGTGACACCCTCACGTTGGTGTTGGTGATACCCTCACGATGGTGTTGGTGACACCCTCACGATGGTGTTGCTGACACCCTCACGTTGGTGTTGGTGATACCCTCACGATGGTGTTGGTGACACCCTCACGATGGTGTTGCTGACACCCTCACGATGGTGTTGGTGACACCCTCACGATGGTGTTGGTGACACCCTCACGATGGTGTTGCTGACACCCTCACGATGGTGTTGCTGACACCCTCACGATGGTGTTAGTGACACCCTCACGATGGTGTTGGTGACACCCTCACGTTGGTGTTGGTGATACCCTCACGATGGTGTTGGTGACACCCTCACGTTGGTAGCATCTTCATGCTGGTGATACCTTCACGCTGGTGTTGGTGATAACCTCACGTTGGTAAATTCCTCACGTTGATGATACCATCACGTTGGTGGCATCCTCATGTTGATGATACCCTCACGTTGGTGACATCCTCACGCTGGTGAAACCCTCACGTTAGTGACATCCTCACGGTGGTGATACCTTCACGGTGGTGATACCGTCACGGTGGTGACTTCTTCATGGACGGGGGTCCGCGATGGTTCAAGTTTCTGTAGTACCTCTGATTCACCGTGACATTAAAAACGACCTGCATCACAGCTGCAGATGTCTGTTGTGCCGGATTTCAGGGGTGGTGTCCAAAGCTTAATTCAACCGTCAGCGAATCGGACTCTGCCCAGGAGTAATATGCCCACTAAAATTCGAAAAGGTCCAAAATACAGCAATATCAAAGTTTTACCCGCATAAAACTTTACAATGTCCACATCCTGTTCCATTCTGACTGTTCAAAATCCACAGGTTTTGCTGGTTCTGTCCATATCAGCGTCTGAGGGTTACCACGTTTTGTTTTTGTTTGTTTTTGTTGTTTTTGTTTTTACTTAGTTAAAGAGGATTCTAGTATTCCACGTGACATGTAGGTGAAATTTTTTGCGGGTGTTAATTTATTAGTAGTATTTTAGTGGGTATTTTAAAATATTTATTGTGAAGAAAAAAGAAGACTATATTAGATGTGCTGATGCCTGTAGTGCATAATTATGTTGTTTTAATCCTTACTTCTGGAAACATGTGGGGTGTTGTGTTTTTAACTGAAAGCGATTTTGCATAATGTCGGTTATGTGACACCCTCATTACGGTCTCAAACAAAACAAAAAACAAAAACAAAAACAGTTTCATGTTTCGACTTAAAAAAAAAAAAGGTTTGCAGGCTGTGTTTTATGAAATAAAAGGCATTGACTTGATCGGCTCGATCAGTCCGTCCAAAATGTTCATATACAACATGTTCATTTGGGGCATGTTCATCAGGCTTTGAATGAGAGATGACCTGCTGTAAAATAAATACTAGTGCCAACAGTATGAGTCTATGGCGCAGCGTTGTTTCCTGTAGTTAAAAACGCATTGCAGGTATTTAGTCATTCATATACCAGCAAACATCGGAGTTAACCAAGAAATGTATCAGTTCAAAAAGACTGAACCCATCTTGTTTTTCTGAAGTAAAAGGGAACTATTCCACCGCCTGATTCCACAAAGGGAGTTAATCATTAGCGCCGATTGACGTCACACGAACGTAACCAGGACGTGAATCGCCTACACTAACTTTAACCTGGCATGCGAGGTCATATAACCATGCTCTATAAACTCCACTAGTAGTGGTATTTTCTGTAAAGGAAAGGGGCGGTGAGGGGGGGGGGGGGGGGGGGGGGGGGGGGGGGCGAGGGGGGGGAGAGAAGATGACTTGTCTATATACGCTAAATATTTTGATAAGTAATTAAGTAAGTTGGTGTTTTACGCCCAGTCAACCAGTACGGTTATGTTAGGGCAAGTCAGTAAAGTTTGGGTGATATTTGATTTTTCAGAAACAAGGCCCAGAAAGGTTATAAGCTTTTCCTGCTAATGCTATTTGCACCAGCTGAACCGACCACAGAAAATGGCCACCTGTTCTTGAAGACGTGTATATTTAGACAGCATAATCAATAGGCCATTAGTTCATCACTCCACGACATACAAATCAAAAGCAATCTCATGCACAGAAAATGGCAACCTATTCTTGAAGACATGCATATTTAGACAGCATAATCAATAGGCCATTAGTTCATCACTCCACGACGTATAAATCAAAAGCAATCTTATGCACAGAAAGAACGTGACAGGTAGAAACTGATTCCATTCCAAAGGTGTCTGATTACTAAGCCCTTTCCAGTCGATAGAAACACAAAGGGACTCTCCACTCATCTTGTCACACTTGCTCAGTTATAATTTCGTGGTATGCAGTCGCGTAGCAGGCAAATGCAATTTCCAGTCAACACGAAAGACTGACGATCCAGTTGTAGAAATGAACGATGTAACGAACGGTCAATGTATATTCCTGGGATGAAGAGACGGGCTGCCTTATGTCCAGTAGCCTACATGTGTGTGTGGGGGGGTGGGGGTGGGGGGGGGGGGTAGGTGTGTGGAGGGGGGGGGGGTATATATGCACAGATTGCATAGATTTCGTAAAATTGAAAAGTTGAAGAGAGAAAGAAAGAGAGAAGTTGTTGTTGTTGGTGGTGGTGGCAGCGGCGGCTGTTGTAGTGCTTGTTGGTACCTATCTGAACAGAGCTCGGAAAACTGAAGAGAAAGACTGAAAAGTATTGGTACTCCCTTCGGAAGCTATGTTCGATGATATGGGAGTTCAAAATATTTCCACGGCACATTTTCATTGATGTTGGTGTTGCAGCAGCTGGATTTTAAAAACATTATAAGCGGAAGGGGGAATAATTAGTTTCAGCCACTGAAGACTTGAACTCGCGATCGCTAGTCAGTGTGGCGCGGCGGGAATGCTAACCAGCAGACTCAGGACGGAAGCACACGAGAAAGGGGGGCGGGCAGACAGGTTTAAATCACTCACTGTATCCCTTTGCTGCACACAGCAACTCGCTCGCTTCGATAATCCTTAGGGCCATTGTGTGAGTTAGCGAAAGAGGTCTGAAACAGAACGAGGCCCAGAGCGCTCGTGCAGATTCAACACGCAAGGGAGCTGATTAGCTCTCGAAAGACGTCACAAGTACAACAACAAAGACCTGAGTCGCCTATGCTAAATTTCACTTGGCATGCGCGTAAATACAAGGTACATTAACTACACCAGAGGTACATCCTCAACATTTGAAGATGTATCTCTGGTGGAGTGAAAAATGTACCTTGTGTTTACACGCATGCCAGGTGAGTTCTGAGGGATGTACCTCTGGTGGAGTTAATGTACCTTGTGTTTACACGCATGCCAGGTGAGACTTACCGTGGGCGACTCAGGTCTTTGGTGTTGTATTAGTGTTACATATTTCGAGCGCTAATCAGCGAAGGAGGTGTTACCCATACCACAGCCGGGTGATCTGACCCTCGTGTTCGGCCCGCAAGGTCCGGAATCTTCAGTGAACATGGTACTTCACTTCCACAGAAGCCATACGGCGTATTAGGGACGGGGAGAAGGGGGGAGGGGTGGTAAGAGGGTATGGAGGTGGGGAAAGAGAGGGAGATTATATACCTATCGCTACACTGTCACCGCCAGAATGACTCCTGCATTAAGATGGGCAGCGATGAGAGCCGTTTTAATGTTTCATTAATTGTGAGGGACAAAGTCACAAGACACAGTGTTTTGAAGAGAAAGGAGAGCCGAACCAAATCGAACCGAGGTCTCTCTGCTTACCAGCCTAATGCCTTACCGCTAGGCCAAACCAGCTTCACTGACAGCAAGTTTTCATCTTCATAGCGGGTCAAGCTGGCGAGAAATCAGTCATGGAGCTGACACGCTGAGACAGAAAGAGACCGTGACTGTTCTTTATTTGGGCCATGAAGGGACTGACCAGTCTCTCACACACACAGTCACGGTCACAGTCCCTTCATGACTACACCGCCCTCCCAGCTACCGCGGATACAGAAATTTAGGTTCCGGCGCCGGCCATTGGCTAGGAAAAGAGAGCTGTGGAAGGTTTCCACTTTTTAGCCTGGATAGAGCTCCTGGTGGAACAACCGCTAAGCTGCTTCACCTGCAGTGCCAGCAAATCTACTTCTTTCTTATTTCTTCTGTCTGTGGTTCTGGTTCACTCTGTTTGTCTCTGTGTGTATGTGTTACATCTCTCTCTCTCTCTATCTGTGTTTGTCTCTGTGTGTATGTGTTACATCTCTCTCTCTCTCTATCTGTGTGTGTGTATGTGTGTGTGTCTGTGTGTGTGTGTGTGTGTGTGTGTGTGTGTGTGTTGTGTGTGTGTGTGTGTCTGTCTCTGTCTCTGTCTCTGTCTCTTTCAGTATCTGTCTCTGTCTCTCTCTCCACGCGCAGTGACTCGAAACACACGCGCGCGCGCGTTTACACTGACACACCAGACACACAGACACAGACACACAGACACAGACACACAGACACACAGACACACAGACACACACACAGACACACAGACACACACACACACACACACACACACACACACACACACACACACACACACACACACACACACATACACACACACACACACACACACACTCAATCTCTCTCCCTCTCTCTCTCTCTCTCTCTCTCTCTCTCTCTCTCTCTCTCTGAGGATTGGCTGTTAGATAGGTCCAAATGGACCTAACGCTACTATCCTTGAGTATTAAAGTCTTGTGAGTTCGAGTTCCAGTTCTCTCTCGTTTCTTCACCCCCCACCCCCCACCCCCCCTCACCCCCTGCCCTCTCCGTCTGTCATCAACCTATTCCCTGTCGCTTCTCCAGACAAGTCGTCAGTGAGTGTTCGACTTGTGTTTCGCCCTCGCTGCCTGTCACTTCAGCAACCGGCGGCTGGGGATTAAATCTCACAGAATCGATCCAGCCACCGAGTGAGTCGTGCCGCATACTTCCGGCGGGATCGACGGTATTTCAGCCGCGTCAGTCCAATCTGGGTCAGTTCGAACTAATCCGTTAACTATACCCGTTCTCCTGCCCAAAGTTTGAACTAGTCCGCCAGACATACCCGTCTCCCGCCCAAAGTTTGAACTAATCCGCCAACTATACCCGTCTCCTGCCCAAAGTTTGAACTAATTCGTCAGCCATACCCGTCTCCTGCCCGTATTAGTTAAATAATTTTAACGCCGAGTTGCCTCGAAGAGGTACCGGCTGGGGGAATAAAGCAGCGGGCACGCGCGTGCACGCAACACACACACACACACACACACACACACACACCACACACACACACACACACACACACACACACACACACACACACACACACACACAGAGCAACACAACACAACACAACACGCACACACACACACACACACACACACACACACACACACACACACACACTCACACGCACACACACACACACACACACACACACACACACACACACACACACACACACACACACACACACACACACACACACACACAATAACAACAACAACAAAAGTTTTTATTTTGTATCTGTCCGTATATGTCTCTGTTCTTCTTGTGTGGCTGGCAGGAGTAAACTGACTGCACGAGGAGGCTATGACTTGCCACGGAAATTTTATGTCCACTTCAGATTTGTCTTAAATGCTGCTGACCTTGCAGTTGGCAACTTGCTTAGTTCTCGGATTTTAACGTCTTGTCCTGCACAACAACCGCATCAGTTACCTCAGGACGAGTGACGGAATACCACCGTTCTGGTAAAATACTGAATGGCACTGAAATCGGTCAGTGACAAAACATCACGTGTACTACAAGAACCTCAGTCTGTGCAGTTGAGTGGGTAAAACTTGACATATCAGTTTATGGCTGATCTGGCCAGTCCCATATTTTGTTGTTTGCTGGTGCGAATGAGTTCCGGTTCTACTCAGTCTTGCGTCATAGAGACGTCTGAGCCAAGTAAGTGCGGCAGTCATACACTACGTATGAAAAGGGGGTGGACACAGGTGTAGGTAAACAGCCATTCAATAGTGGGTATCTTCTCCCTTGAGAATAAACACAAAACAATTATCTTCTCCAAAAAGAAGAAGACACCTTTGTTGTTGTTGGTGGTGGTGATGGTGTTAGTTCTTTGTCGGACGTTGTTTCGAACAGCCAGCCAGCCAGCCCGAGTTTACGTGTCCGTCGCTCTGCTTTCCTTGACACACTAACCCCGCACTCAGAACATTAACCCATGCACTACTTCAGCGCAGTTGCACACACCAGTACGGCGTATCCGCGCTTTTCTGATCCTCGCGCTCTCTCCGCGAGTTTTGCGCACGGCCCTCTGGCACGTCGTCTATGAATAAACATGAGAATCATTAGGAATGTAAATAGCACGAGCTGTGTGTTGACTGTGAGCGACTCGCAGTTCGT
>OY757542.1:1813776-1834799 GCA_963584105.1 Alviniconcha strummeri
AATGTCAGCCGGCAAAAAAAGGACTTTGCCTACTGCAGTCGTGAAGATGCAATGTCAGCTGAAAGAAAAGGCTTTGCCTCTGGCAAAGTCGTCAAGATGCAGTGTTAATAGAAAGTTTCTATTTTATTTTATTTTTATATATATTTTATCTCTGACTTCTGCAAAGTCGTGAAGCTGAATGCAATCCCAGCAGAGAATCTTTTGGACTTTGACTGCTGCAAAGTCGTGAAGCTACATGCATTGTCAACAGAAAATATTTGAAGTTTGTCTGCTGCAAAGTCATGAAGCAGCAGACTTTGCAGCAGCAGTGTTAGCAGAGAATCGTTTGGACGTTGAATTGTGCAAAGTCGTGAAGCTGTAGTGTCAGCAGAGAATCGTTTGGACGTTGACTTGTGCAAAGTCGTGAAGCTGCAGTGTCAGCAGAGAATCGTTTGGACGTTGACTTGTGCAGTCATGAAGCTGCAATGTCAGCAGAGAATCGTTTGGACTTTGACTTGTGCAAAGTCATGAAGCTGCAATGTAGCAGAGAATCGTTTGGACGTTGACTTGTGCAAAGTCGTGAAGCTGCAGTGTCAGCAGAGAATCGTTTGGACGTTGACTTGTGCAGTCATGAAGGTGCAATGTCAGCAGAAAATATTTGCACTTTGATTGCTGCAGCGCCGCGAAGGCGCAGCTCCAGCAGAAAAAGGCAGATGTCGGAGTGCCTTGGCAGCCGAGTGAGGGAGAAACCCGGGTCATCGGAAGAGTTGGCTAGGGTCGCCAGGCCGAGACGGCAGCGTCCTGGGGTGTTTTATTCATGTCGGATGCACACACACACACACACACACACACACACACACACACACACACACACACACACACACACACACATTCTCTCTCTCTCTCTCTCTCTCTCTCTCTCTCTCTCTCTCTCTCTCTCTCTCTCTCTCTCTCTCGCTCTCACTCTCACTCGCTCAAACACACGCACACGCACACACGCACACACACACACACACACACACACACACACACACACACACACACACACACACACACTCTCTCTCTCTCTCTCTCTCTCTCTCTCACTCGCTCAAACACACGCACGCACACGCACACACACACACACACACACACACACACACACACACACACACACACACACAGATTCTGACCCCTCTCACCAAGGTTGACTTTGCTTGCTGATAACGCTTTACGTTAGCCTATCTCCACTGGCGAAAGCATGCGATGCTGCGGGGGAACTCAGGTCAGCAGCACTGCTGGATACATAACTTTGAATGTGTTCAGCCGAGCAGGCTGAAGGTTTGGCAGTGTCCTTCAACAACGCCGCACAGTTCTTGCCTACCTAACTATTTGTCGTCTATAATTTCGAGCTGGGTGGATACAACCGCTGAGGTATTAAAGTACTGGTTTTATGGTAGCCTGAGGCAGCTAAAAGAAACAAAACAAAAAACAAACAAAAAGAAACGAGTGAATAAACAATAAATACGAGATCAGTGAAATAAAATAAAAAAGGAAGAAAGAAATGCTCACAACGCCCACTTTGAACAAGGGGAGATTGAACTGAGTGAGGATTTTTGTCACATATTTATTCCGAACTGTAGATCGGTCGTCTGCCTATATAGTCTTTGTTTCTTTTTCTTTTTTGACGTGGCTGGATTTGACTTTGTACATACCAAGCCAAATCAACGACAGAGAAGGTTGCTATGGCAATTGGCTGTCAGTTCTTGCAAGTCTTGCGAGCACGCAAGTTGCACAGCGCTCGGTCCCTTGTGTTTTCGTCTTTATAGCAGAATACACTCAAAATAACTACGTGAATCCCCAGCGAGAGGTTATACACTAATTCATATACATATACGTGTGTTTTTTCTCCTTTTTTTCTCTTTTTTCTCTCTTTTCTTCTTCTTCTTCTTCTTTTTTTTTCCTTTTTTTTTTTTCCTCTCTTTTTTTCTTTTCTTCTTTTTACTGCCAGCTTCATATATTGAACAATGCATCCGACGTTGTGTGGGCTTGGCGTTGACTCAAGTCGCAGATGTTGCTGGGCTATTTATAACAGCACAATAATACAATAAGGGCACCTTGCCAACGAATTGTGTCCACGTCAATCTTAGCGTGAGGTCGCCCCCTCCATTTCTCACCTTCCCCACCCCCACCCTTGCCCCCGGCCCCATCCCCCAGCCTTGACGAAGTCCTAGTTCTTTTTGGTCTGCGTTCACATGGATACAGACGCAAATATATATTTATGGTTGTTTGTTGACTACATTTTTTTTAACAGAAATTTCTATTGCTGCAGCTTGCTGATACAGCTTCTTCCGTTAATAATCCGCCGTCATCCTGTTGACGATTTTGATGATAGACTTGGTGGTTCTGCGTGGCTTTGAATGTTGTTAGAATGATAATTTTAAGATCAGTGTAGTATCACTTGTGTCAAAAGATCAGTGTAGTATCACTTGTGTCAAAAGGCTAAATAAATTGTGTTTTGTGTGTATGTGTGTGTGTGTGTGTGTGTGTGTGTGTGTGTGTGTGTGTGTGTGTGTGTGTGTGTGTGTTAAGTCTGCGTTCACCTTGGCTCAGCGCCATACAGGAATTCCTGGAACCTACCATACACACAGACGATTGTATGGTTAATACCTACAGACACTGAATATTATTCAGTGCCTGTGGTGATTGCACGCCACTGTCGCAACCTGTAGTCCCTTCAACTGTCGCTAACTTCAGAAATATTTTCCCCTACCGATCAACAGTTTGGCTTTAGACTTACACCATGGACCTTTGTAGATACAGGTCCATGGCTTACACGGCCCAACGATGGCAGCCATCTTACAAAGCCACACATCCGCTTGCAACACAACACCGTGCCAAAGAGTAGTTGGCTTTTGTGTACAGACCCATAGCTTATCTCGGGTCGTGGCTGTGGTGGTGCGCGCTGAGATCAGAGTCTTTGTTGTGCACAGACGTTGTGTGAACAAGGAAGTGGGTAGGGTGGGTGCATTATATAGAATTTTATACACACAGACACTGGGGTCTGGAGTTGAGAAGCTTTAAAGTTGTTGGAGTCGGTGGAACGCCTGACAAGACTGAGACCACTACAGGGCCGACTCCTTGTTGTTGTTGTTGTGGTTGTTGTTGTTGTGGTTGTTGTTGTTGTGGTGGTGGTGGTGGTTGTAGATTTATTTTTAACAACTATCAGTATGTTTGAAAAGTAGGCCTATCTTTGTAAGCACATAATTATTGCTCGTATACATGTCCCAGTAAATGTAGACGCACGCAGACCTGTGCACTGACCAAACCCTTCGCTCCTTGCTCGCTCTCTGCATACCGACCCGGCATGATGCAAACTTACCTAGCATTACGTAAGATTTCCGCACAGTGCTGTGTCTGGCGCTTTATGCTTAATACATATGCTGTGCGCGATTCATTTATAATAACGAACAGCATGCAGACGTAGATTTTGTTTTAAATCACCGTAGCCAAGTAGGTGTACGTGGGCAGGTGTAAACTCAGGTGATGCAGTAACCTGATATTGTGAGCAACGATGAGAAGGAGTATGCATGATTCATGTAGCTGCAACCGCCATAGCGTTGTTTCGAGGTTTGTTTTGCCTTGGGGCGGTGGCTGGGGTGCGTCTGTCGGGGGGGGGGGGGGGGGGGGGGGGGGGGGGGGGGTGCAGGCAGGAGGAAACTGCATGTAAGCTAAAAGCCGTTGTGGCAGAAATATACATCTCACATAACTCCCATCAACAGACTGGGCCCCTAACAAACGTTAGAGATTGAAGGGGTGAAGCGAAAGCTCAAGACGTAGAATATGTGCAAATATTTCCTTGTGCATGCATCGGCTTCATATTGTTGATTCTCTTGATACTTACGCAAAAGGAGCACGCCCCCCCCCCCCCCCCCCCCCCGCCCCCCCCTGAATTTGAACTCCTCAGGGCATTGCCATGCTGGTTTGCTCTTTAGCAGCGTAGAGCAGAAGCTGGTTTCCTCGTGACGCATTTGATTCCTTCGCCACACATCTGGTGATCATGACGTCACCGGTGAAGGCTGCTGGGCACAAAATGGCAGCACTCACGATCATATTATTTTCGCGACTTTTAAACGTCAGGACCAGAAATGGAGTGGAAAGACTAACGTGTGGCCATTTTTGACATTCCAGTCCTATTGACAGGACCGGTACGTGTTGCTTCCTCACGTTGGTTCACTTATTTCCCGAAATACAGTTTCGAACAAAACGTAATGAGAAACATTTAACAGAAGAAGAAATTGTTCTGTTCCAACATAGTCTCCACTGGAGCAATAGACTCTCGCTCGATAGTTCGGGTTTACGCCAGGGTTCACTTGCGTGGTAGCTAGGGTATTAGGCATGAATCAGTTAGATATTGGATTTTAACGCCCAGTCAACCGTATAGGTCATATTCGGCGAAAACATGAATCAGAGCTCGCTAAGTGAGGCAGAAGACCTGTGCAAAAAGGAGTCTTCTTCTTCCTCCTCCTCCTCCTCCTCGCCCGCCCCCTCCTCCTCCTCTTCCTCGCCGTCTTCCTGCTCCTCTTCCTCTTCTTCCTCCTCCTCCTTCTCTTCTTCTTCTTCTTCCTCCTCCTCCTTCACTAAGGTTATGCAAGATGGCTCGAGTTTGCTGTGCATGATGGGACAGAGGCTTGCTGTACTGAGCTGTTTTCGGACATCTCAGTGACCCAGTCCTCTTCCTGTGTGTCCCGTGCAGCTCTTCGACCACATCGCGGATTGCATCGGCAAGTTCGTGCGAGACCACAACCTGACCGGCCACAAGCTGCCCCTGGGCTTCACCTTCTCTTTCCCCTGCAAGCAGGAGGGGCTGGCCAAGGCCCGGCTGTCCAAGTGGACCAAGGGCTTCCGCTGTGAGGGTGTGGTGGGTGAGGACATCTGCGCCCTGCTGCAGGAGGCTCTCAAGAGAAGAACGGTAAGGACACGCTCCCAGCATCCTTTCCGGCACCTTCCTCCAAAGGAGGGAAGGATGTCGTAAACCAGTGCTTGGAGCTTGCGGTAAGGACTGTGGATTTCCACTCCTGCGATAAACCTGTCTGCGCTTTCAGTGGAGCCCTTGTATAGTACGTTAGGTCAGTGCTTTAGCGTGTGTAGACTGAGAGACAGGGGATGTATGTCTAAGAGTGTGAATGTGTGTCCGTTTCATGACTTTGAATCACTGATATTATGTGCAGTTCAATTCTTCGTTGGGCGTTAATGTATAAGATCGAACGACAGCTTTAAAGTCCCGGTGGGATGAATAAGTATAATTATTGTTGTTATTCTTACATACAGATTTCTTGAGTTTAGAAGATTCCGGCCTGAGGAATCGACCCACTGTGGAATCCGTGGATTTAGACTCCTGCAATAGACATACCTTTGCTCTTAGTGGAACCCTTGTATACGTACAGATTTCTTGAGTTTAGAGGATTCCTGCTTGCGGAATTCATACACCCTGTGGAGTCCGTGTATTAAACCATGTATACTGGCCACATCCATGCGAGACCTGGTGAGCTGCGCTGTCAGTAGGGCCCTTGTATACATAAATATTTTTTGAGTTTAGAGGCTTCTGGCTTGCGGAGTTCACCCACTCGGTGGAGTGACCTAGCTGCGCTGTCAGTGGATCCCTTGTTTACATACGTATTTCTTGAATTTGAAATTCGTCGAAAATGGATGTCAACCAGAATCACACCTTTAATTCTCTTCATCGTTGTTGTCATCCTGATTTGTTGAATCCTTAAATCAGCTTCTGTCGGTCTCTGTGTGTGTGTCCCTAATTGATGTCCACGAGACCGTACCGACAGCTCAGAGATAAATACGACGCGAATTACTAAACGGGAACTTAAAAGCAAGTCTCCAAGTCACAGAGAGAGAGAGAGAGAGAACTCAAAACCTTAGGTCCATTTGGACCGATCTCTCAAATAAAGAGTCTCTCAAAGAAAGAGACAGAACTTGAAATCAAACTCGAAGCCTAAATTTAATACCCAAGGATACTAGCGTTAGGTCCATGTGGACCTATGGACCTACCTAACAGCCAGTCTCTCAGAGAGAGTCTCTTGGAGAGAGAGAGAGAGAGAGAGAGAGAGAGAGAGAGAGAGAGAGAGAGAGAGAGAGAGAGAGAGCGACGGAGAGAGGGGGAGAGAGAGAGTATGTGTGTCTCAGAGAGAGACAGAGAGAGGGAGAAAGAGAGTCTCAGAGAGAGAGTCTAGGAGAGAGAGAGAGTGTGTGCGTGTGTGTGTGTGAGAGAGAGAGAGGGGGGGAGAGAGCGGTGGGCTAAGCCGGATTTCTGGTCTCGTCCTCAGAACTGTAACGTGGAGATCGTGGCCATCGTCAACGACGCGGTAGGAACGCTGATGTCGGCAGCTCACGTGGACCGGAACTGCGAGATCGGCCTGATCCTCGGCACGGGCTGCAACGCCTGCTACATGGAGCACCTGACCAACGTGGAGACGTGGGACGAGGAAAAGAACCACCCGGATCAGGTGAGGCCTTGTGGAAGGGGTGAGCACGATGTGGCAGCACTTCGTCCTTCAGTCCGTCCTTCAGAGCTGATAGCACATAAGACGACAGCCATCCAGATGTTGGCGTCTTCACTGGCTCACCGGTGATTTTGGTGGGATAAGGGGTGGACAGAGACTGGAAGAGAGAGAGGGAAGCGAGGGGTTGCGAGCGTGCGTGCGTTGGTGTGTGTGTGTGCGTGCGTGTGTGTGTGTGCGTACGTGTGTGTGTGTGTGTGGGGGGGGGGGAGATAGAGATAAGATGGGATATGTAATGCATTATTAAATTAGGTTGCATATTGTTCTAATGTTTCATGACACACGTATAGTCATAGAGAGATTCTGTGCATTAGAAATGCATTTCGTATTATGGTGTATAATTATAAGGTAGGTGATTCCCTTCGACTTGTACCCCGTCACGTCCAAGACGGGAAGAACTCGCCCATATCACATTTCTGAGAGTGCAGGAGAGATTGTGGTGTCAGCTTGTCTGGAGGAGTTCTAGTCGATTATGTGACCATTACTGCCATGCAAATCATCAGCGGAGTAGATCGTCCTCGAATCGTACACAGGAGACACATTAGTTGCAAACCCGCGTCAGGGTGTTGATTAAGTGGATCAAGATTGAAAAGCGCGAACGATAAAGTCAATGTACAGGCTGTTTGAGGCACTTTGCAAGTCTCACCAGTATTACCAGTTCTGGGTTTGTCAGAACCGTGGTCAAGTTTAGGTAGGAAATACCTTATGATTATTGGCACTGTATCACTGTATCATTGATTATTGACACAGTATCATTGATTATTGACTCTGTATCTGTATCATTGATTACTGACATTGTATCATTGAGCATTGACATTGCACCACTGTATCATTGAGTATTCGCACTGTATCATTGAGTATTGACACTGTATCACTGTATCATTGATTATTGACACTACCACTGTATCATTGACTATTGACACTGTATCACTGATTACTGATACTGTATCACTGTATCATTGAGTATTGACCCTGTATCACTGTATCATTGATTACTGACACTGTATCATTGATTACTGACACTGTATCATTGATTATCGACACTGTATCATTATAGTGTTTGGGGTGCCTGACAGTGGACATGATTTCTGCTGTGCATTGGACCTTGACGTGACACTGTCTGTCGCTCTGCCCCAGGTGATCATCAACACGGAGTGGGGCGCGTTTGGTGACAATGGCTGCCTGGACTTCCTGAGAACCGAGTACGACAGAGAGCTGGACACATTCTCCATCAACCCAGGCAAACAGATGTGAGTGGTGAACGCCAACACTAACGGCCACTGTCTCACTTCCACAAGGTACTCGCCCTCATGTAACCCTCATGGTTGCATGACTGGGCGGAAAACACCGACTTACTTACTTACTCGTGAACTTACAGTTCAACCCTCACTGTCGACGAGTAGGGACTGCTTGCATAGCCTACCTTAGCAGCACTGCTATGATTAGCTACTCCACTCTTCACCCAGCCACCCCCACCCCACTCTTCAGCCACCCACCCCCACCCCTACTCCACTCTTCACCCAGCCACCCCCACCCCTACTCCACTCTTCAGCCAGCCACCCCCACCCCTACTCCACTCTTCAGCCAGCCACCCCCACCCCTACTCCACTCTTCACCCAGCCACCCCCACCCCTACTCCAGTCTTCAGCCAGCCACCCCCACCCCTACTCCCGCCCCATCGCCCGGAACGTAACCTTCGGTGTTGACAGGGCGTGAAAAACTTATCTCTGTCTGCCTTCACTCGGATCCCTTACATAGGATGTTGTGCCACTGGAGCTCGGATGGAGGATGGGGCGGTGGGGGGAGGGGAATCACTGTACCTTGCTGTTCGTGTGAATGTCGTAAAGGGTCAGAGAAATATATTAATAAGTAAACACCTCTTTGGGAGACGATTTGGTGTGAATTGAGTCACCTGTAATATTAATAAGTAAATACTTTCTCTTTGGGAGACGACTTGGTGTGAATTGAGTCACCTGTAATATTAATAAGTAAACACCTCTTTTGGAGACGATTTGGTGTGAATTGAGTCACCTGTAATATTAATAAGTAAACACTTTCTCTTTGGGAGACGACTTAGTGTGAACTGAGTCAGTCGTCATTCAGTCAGTTATCCCTACGCATACGTCGATCCTAAAAAAGTTTTTCTCGCAACAGCTTCAGGCATCTGGTGATTCTGTCATTCCACCTCTGTGGATTTTTTTCTTTTCTTATGTACACACAATGTCAAGTGCGTCACGCGATATTTTTGTTCGCAGTGCCTGACTGGGCGTAAAACACCAACTTATTATTATTCGCAGTGGTTCGTCAGAGCCATTTATGGGTACAGTCTCCACCGATTCCAATTCGCCAATAGAGTAAATACATAGATCTCATCCTTTGGTCTCTTGTTGATCTGCTGCAAGGTTTCTTTTTCGCTCTCTGCCGTTAATAATAATAATAACAATAATGGACATTTCTATTGCGCATGATCCCTAGCCAATCTAGCGCACAATGCGCGTACAAAAAGATATAGAAACATGTACAGAGCTCAGGAGCTGTGTGAAAGTCGAGGTGGCCGTCCTGGGCTCCCGTCCCTAATAAGCCTACGGTTTCTGTGGACGTAAGGCAGTACTTCAACAACGAATAAAAACACCTCATACAATGGACCGAAAAAGGTTTGGGGCCATATGACCGATTGGATTGGATTTGTTGAGCTGTCAGACCTGGCCAACCCGCACCCTCTGCACGGGTTCCACACCACCCACGTGAACAAATAAAAGGGAAGTTTGTGGGTGAGCTGTTTACAACAGTTGTCCCGTTTATTATTTGTGTTATTATTGTTCCTTCTGAACTCGCCTGCCAGGTTCGAGGGTTTCATTTGATTGTCGGAAACCGTGGCTGTCGGATGTCGGAAACCGTGGCTGTCGGATTTTAGAAACGGTGCGTCCGGACCGAGAATCCATCTTAGCCTCGTTTTTATGTCGGGAGGGAAATCGTACAAGATGTCGGTGGCACAGTTCAAAGTGGGCCACAGTGTTCAGAGAGTCTGTGGGCTTCTTTCTTGTTCTTTGTTGCCGTTGTTGTTGTTTTGAGAGACGGAGGTTGTGCTGGTTTCGGGGGAAAAGAAGAAGAAGAAGAAAGAAAAAAAGAAGAAAACATTCAGAGATGTAGAAAAGGTCCTGAAGAAAGAAGAAAGAGAAACATCGTCACGGATGGGGAAAAAAGACTAGGGGGAGGGGGGGGGGAGGAAAAAAGGAAGAAGTCACCAGGGAAAAAGGGAGGAAGATGAGAAAGGAAAGGAAGAAGGCCGTCACTATTCTTGGAGAGAGAGAGAGAGAGAGAGAGAGAGAGAGAGAGAGAGAGAAGAAAGAAGAAAAAATGTCACGCTGGTTGAGAAAAAAGAAAAGAAAAAAAAGAGCAAAGAAGGAAGGAACTTTTTTTTTAACGTCCAGTCTACCATGACGGTTATATCAGGGCGAGAGAAGGACAGAGTTAAAAATAAAATAAAATAAAGGCTGGTAGCGCTGGTTGGGAAGAAAAGGAAGACAAAGGAAGACAAACAACAACAACAACAAAACGGGGAAGAAGAGAAGCCAGGGATGAGGATCTTTCCCACTGTGACACGTGACGCCATACGGAAGGGACTTGGTGTTTTCAGTCCACCATGACGGTTATATCAGGGCGAGAGAAGGGCAGAGTTCAAAAAAACAAAAAACAAAAAGCCAGTGACGCTGGTTGTGAAGAAAGGGAAGAAAAGGAAAACTGGAGGGATGAGGATGTTTCCCACTGTTGCTGATGACGCCATAAGGAGACAGTAAGTCGATGGGCTCCCGCTGCTAAGGCTTCAGGGGCGACACACGTCTGCTAAACCAATCAGGAAATGCGTCTCTGATTCTTCCTTGGGGGTGTGGGCCGGGGGAAGGGGGAGGGGAGGGGTAAACGTGGGTGGGTGTTTAAAGGGGAACCGGAATGAAGACCCAGTTTGTCTTAAAAAACACAGGAACGTGCAAATACTTCTTCTATCTGCAGGCTTCGTTTCGTGGTTGTGTCAGGGCTTAAATAAAAGAAGTAACCGTTTAACTGTCGTTTAACTGTCGTTGTCGATAAAGGGGATTACCCCGAAAATTTGCATGTTGTGTTTTGTCCGAATAAATAGCGTTCTTTTGAACCTTTGATGTGTGTGGATATGTTATAGGCTGGGCATTTCCGTGCAGGTTCGTTGTGGTCTGTGTGCTGCAGCAAGGAGAAGATGACGGACTGCGTGGGCATTTCTGTGCACGTTCGATGTGGTCTAGCTGTGTGCTGTAGTATGTTTGAGTGTTGCAGAAACTGTGCGTTTATTAGGGACGGGAGCCCAGGACGGCCACCTCGACTTTCACACAGCTCCTGAGCACTGCTGTAGTATGGAGAAGATGATAGTTTTTATTAAGCATTTCTGTGCACGGTGTTGTGGTCTGTGTGTTGCAGCATGGAGAAGATGATCAGCGGCATGTACATGGGCGAGATCGTGCGACTGGTGCTGGAGCGACTGACCATGGAGGGGCTACTGTTCCGCTCCGTCGACACGGAGTGCGACCTCTTCGAACGCGGACGGTTTTACACCAAATACGTCTCTGAAATCGAGAGGTCAGAATGAAATCGAAAAATTGTCTATGTCTGTCTGGCTCTCAGAAGTCGAGACGTCTGAGTCAATTTGCCTATGTCTGTCTGTCTGAAATCGAGAAATTGTCTGTGTCTGTGTCTCTGAAATCGAGACGTCCGAGACATATTGTCTATGTCTTTCTGTCTCTCTCAAATCGAGATGTCCGAGTCAAATTGTCTGTGTCTGTCTGTCTCTCTAAGATCGAGACGTCCGAATCAAATTGTCTGTGTCTGTCTCTGAAATCGAGACGTCCGAATCAAATTGTCTGTGTCTGCATGTCTGTCTGTCTCTCTCAGATCGAGACGCTCGAGTCCAGTCTCTCTGTCACTGTCTGTGTCTGTCTCTAAATGATGTGTTTGTCATAGTTAAGGCATAGAAACGACAACGACGGTAACGTCGATGATGATGGTGGTGGTAATGTTAATGACGATCGTGTTATGATCTTTCTTTTTGGATATTATGTATATTTAAAAGTCATCGTCACGTCTGTTTACAGCGACACGGACGAATTTTTCCGCAACACGAAGCAAGTGTTGGATGAGATCGGTGTGGAAAACTACACTACAGAGGACTGCAAGATCGTGAAGTACGTCTGCACTCTCATCTCGGCGCGCGCAGCCTTTTTGGCCGCAGCGGGTGAGTTAATGACGTGTTGCAACGCAGTCACTGTGGTGGGTATGCCTCACACAGCCGTTGGTCATTTTCTGAACTGCGTACTGCTCCTTTACAGCTCTAATTCCCCTTCTCTCCCTACTTCATCAAACAACACGCATGTTTTTGTGAAAGGCCATCGCTTCAACCGCAAACCTCACGGCGTTTCGCTCTTTCTGTTCACCAACATTGTCCTTCACCCTTGTCAGTCTGTACTGTGCGTGTGTGTGTGTGTGTGTGTGTGTGTGTGTGTGTGTGTGTGTGTGTGTGTGTGTGTGTGTGTGTGATGTGGTGTGTGTGGTGTCAGTTATTGCGTAGGTAAGAAGACGATAGGCCTACACGCTACGTAATATTGACTGCAGAATCAATTTATTCAGCTATTCCTGGCGGAGAGCTGAAATTGTCGTGGAAGCTTGGAATGTATGTATTTTAGGAGAGCATTAAGGCCATGGCTTTGTGCTTTTATGGGATGATGATGAATATTATTAGCGTTGTTCGTGATCAATCCAAGAACTCCGTTTTTTTCTCTCTGTGTTTATTTTCGGAGTTAAGGCTATACAATTGCTTCGGGTTACAATGGAACGAATTTACAAGCAGCACCTAGTGCATAATTATGGGCCTGTTTGTGTACAAGACGACTGCGATAGTGTCAGAGATGTAAAGCCGAAAAAAAGAAAAAGAAAAAAGTAAAAAAAGAAAATTTTCTGAGACACTACAAGGTACACTGTAAAAATAGGCTTATAGTCTTTCACACTTTAAAAAAAGTCTTTCATGGTGTCAGGAAAGTGTGTCGAGTTGTCAAAACAGTCTTTGGCTTTCACGCTCTATCGGTAGTCGAGCAGGCTGTTAGTCTTTAAAAAAAAAAAAAAAAAAGGGGGGGGGGGGTTGGGGGTTGCATGCGTTCAATCTTGAAATTATGTACTCTCTTCTTCTTCTACTACTTCGTCTCCTTCTTCTCTCTGTCTCTGTCTGTCTGTCTCTGTTTGCTGGTGTCAGTTTGGGACCACAGCGTTTGTGGCCTGCGCGCGCTAGGTACTCTCTGTATGCACTATTATTATTACACTGTCAGCGCCATTTTTTCTTGCGTCCACAACTAAGTCTTGACACGCATGCTGCAGGTCTGGCGACGCTGATCAACCGAATGAACAAGTCGGAGATGACCATCGCCGTGGACGGGTCTCTGTACCGCTTCCACCCTCGTTTCCACAACCTCATGTGTCTCAAAATCCAGGAGCTTGTCCAGCCAGGATTGAAGGTCAGCGACAGTTCCATCATCATCATCAAAATAGCAGTATCGAAATAAATTACCATACTCATAATAAATGGTTGTTAATACTACTACCGCTGTCACCAACAAAGAAAAATAAGTAAGTAAGTAACTTGGTGTTTTACGCCCAGTCAACAAGTAGGGTTACACCTGGGCGAACCCCACAAAGAGGAACAAAATTAACAGCCAAGCAGTATTGTTACTACTACTGTTACTGCTGGCGTTAATCACCCAGCCAGGTTTTAGCTGGTGATTTTATTAACGCGACCAGTAGCAGTAGTAGTAACAGTACTGCTTGGCTATTTGTTCCTCATCAAACACAAGCTAAAAAGTGGCTCAGTAATTAACTACAACTTCTTCCTACTGACGGGGACAATTTTCAAAGTCAATGCCACGAATCCCAGGTGTATGGTTAATTGTGACAGTGTTTGGCTGTAGTTCTGACTAGTTCTAGTGTTTGGCTGTAGTTCTGACTAGTTCTCTCCTGTTGTGGTTTCAGAAGTTGTAGTAAGTGCCTGAGTCATCTTTTGCCTTGTGATTTGATGGCCTTTTTCCCGCCTCGATGTGGTTATAAATATGTGTGATTTTTTAAGTAGTGTTTATTGATGTCCAGACACATAAAACCCCGGTGTATGGTTAATTGTGATAGTGTCCAAACACATAAAACCCAGGTGTATGGTTAATTGTGATAGTGTCCAAACACATAAAACCCAGGTGTATGGTTAATTGTGATAGTGTCCAAACACATAAAACCCAGGTGTATGGTTAATTGTGATAGTGCCCAAACACATAAAAGGTTCACAACCGTATACAAAATGCATTACAACTCTAGCAGTCATTCTTGTTTCAGACAACTGTGATCGTGTTTGGCTGTAGTTTTGACGTGTCCTGTCCTGTCCCGTTTTCAGAAGTTAGTGAGTGCTTTGAGCCCAGTCAACCACATAGGGTTCTCTCAGAACTGTTCTGGTTTCAGAAGTTAGTTAGTTGGTGCTTTGAGCCCAGTCAACCATAGGGTTATATCAGAGCTATTCTTGTTTCAGACCTGAGCCGGTTTGGCCTAGTGATAAGGCGTTAGGGTTGTAAGCGGAAGGACCTCGGTTTGATACCGCTTCGGCTCTCCTTTCTCATCAAAAAGGTTGTGGTTTGTGGACACCGTCTTGTGACTTTGTCCATCACTTCCTACTGAAACATTAAAATGGCTCTTATCGCTACCCATCTTAATGCAGAAGTCAATCTGGTGGTGACAGTGTAGCGATAGGTATATAATCTCCCACTCCCCCCACCTCCATACCCCCTGCCTCCCCTTCTCCCCGTCCCTAATAAGCCGTACGGTTTCTGTGGACGTTAAGCACCATGTTTACTTACTTCAGACGTGTATTCGTGGTTTTCTTCCGTTGCAGTTCAAGCTGTGTCTGTCTCACGACGGCAGCGGAAAGGGGGCCGCGCTGACGGCCGCAGTGTCACTGCGCCTGCGCAACACGAAGTTCTCGCCCGAGATGGTGGCTGCCGGAAGCAGCGAGACGCCCGTGCACATAGCCATCAAGCAGGAGGTGTGAAGGGGCCAGCGAAGCGTGTCCAGTCGTCGGGGGCACGTGCAGTAAGCTTCCGTCATCGCTCCTCCTAATGTATCGCTGCTACATCAAGGTGTACATTTCACTTTCATTGCGTGACTGCGGGCGTAGGGGGGCGGGGTAGGGGTTGGGGTGGTGGGGATGGGGGTTGTCTGGACGTGACGGAGCTCGGTCATGACCTTACCGTCTCCCTCCGCCTCCCCGCTCTCCCCACCTCCCCTCTACTCCCCCCTCCCCCCACCCCCGCAGCTGGTGAACTCTTGACCTTGGGTGATGGGACGGGACTACGAGGCCGATGTAGTGCTGAGTTGATGGCGACACCGTATGCTAAATAATTCATTCACCCTGCCTCCACCCTTCACTGTCGGACTGAAACTTCGCTGCATTCTGCTCGAACTGGACTCTTTCACCACTCGCTCTCCTGTCCTGGCTTTCGGGGCTGGCTCGGGCAGAGCGGGATTTGTTAACATTTTCTTTTCAAGCTGAAAATCTCCCCTGGACCTGTTCAAAGTGGCTGTATGTATGTAGGTAAAAACTAAAAACATACCGCAGAACCTCGACACGCTCACAACCACCCTCAGCTCTTTCCGTCTTGCAACACAACACGCAAGTAGGTCGCCTGTCTGTGGACGAGAGAAGCGGGACCGTGACAAACTATGCGGTGTCACTTTCCGCAAGAGAGGCACGTAGCTGGAATGCGCTTTCAGTTTTGTCTCCTCGTTTGCCGTCACAATTATTGTCTGTGCAGATGATGGTCAGGCAGGCAGCTTTCTGCTGGGTTTTCATCTGCCGTAGATGGCTCTCAGAATGGCACTTTCCGCCTGGTCTAACTACTCTACAACTGCTGCTGTCTGCTTGGTTATGATTATGATTATTTCCGTACAATGCCATGCAGGCTGTGTTCTGCTTCATTAAGTCAGCGCAGGTTGTTGTTTTCTGGTTGATTATGGAAACATCGATTGCATTCTGCTGGTCCTGTGTCGGCCCAGTTTGTGAACTATCTGGAAATCAGCCGAATTCTCGGTGATTGTTGACCCGTGATTCATTATAAATTCAAATGTTTACTGGCCGGAGGACCTGGAGGCTGTTATCTCTGGGGAAGTGACGATGATGTGCCAGGCTTGTTTGTAACCTACCTCTGTTTCACTGCACCTAATCATGGCACTTGAAGGCTGAACCAAACTACAGCATGGCGAGCGTTCTCTGCTCTGTAGTCAGCCTCCTGTTGGGATCCTGGTCAGTTGTGTGTGTGTGTGTGTGTGTGTGTGTGTGTGTGTGTGTGTGTGTGTGTGTGTGTGTGTGTGTGTGTCGGGGGCGTGGGGGGGAGGGTCCATCAGTAAACAAGCTGCACGGGCAATTGTTGGGTTGTTGTGAGCGGTCGTGTGTCCTGTTGGAGAGATGACTGGGAGACAAGAGGAAAGGTGTCCCGGAAAGGGGGGGGGGGGGGGGGGCGTGGGCAGGAGGGAGAGAGTAAAGAAAAGAGGAGAGGCGTGCAAACGACTTTGATGGAATTCACCTCATACTTACGCGGCATTTACCAACATTAGTCTTCTTGTCTTTGGTCTGGGAACTCGTGATCGATGGAGATTGTGAATCTCATCGCTTCTTCGCCTTCATCTTCGGCTTGGCCGGTCATCGCATCATGTACAGCTTTAGCGGCATTCTAGCGAAGCACGCTGGGAGAACACTACGATAATTAATACACCTTACTTTCGTGCGTATAGCAAGGCCCACTGTAAATAGCATGCGTGTGTTTGGTGTGCATGGTCGTGCGCGCGTGGTGTTTGTTGGTTGCGGCGGTGGTCTTTCTGCTAATAGACCAGGGAGAGTGAAGAGAGAGTAGCGACGGAAGTGACGTTTATCAGTATAAAGCTGGTCGAATGTCGGCTGCTGGAGAGAAAGAAAAGAAAGTGCACAACAACTGAGAGTGTGAGAAATACAGAGTGTTGTACGAAGCCGGCTTCTGCATTCACAAAAAGACAGTTTTGTTGAATGAATGAATGAAACCAACTGTAAAAGTTGCAGAAAGGCAGTGTTGTATAAATCTGGCTTCCGAAGCTATAGGTGAGAAAGGCAGATTGATGCCAGAAGCCGGATGACGAGGAAGGCAGAATGTTGTGCGAGACGGGCTTCTGAAAAAGTCCAGAAGGAAGTGCATTGCAAATCTCAACCGAGAGGGACTGTATGTGTTTTAGACTAGGGACTTTCTCTTTGATTTCAAGAGACTGTATGCATGTGTTTTAGGCTAAGGACTTTCTCTTTGATTTCAAGAGACTGTATGCATGTGTTTTAGACTAAGGACTTTCTCTTTGATTTCGAGAGACTGTATGCATGTGTTTTAGACTAAGGACTTTCTCTTTGATTTCGAGAGACTGTATGCATGTGTTTTAGACTAAGGACTTTCTCTTTGATTTCAGCTCCCATCTCGACAGTATTAAGATTTCAAAGCTGTTGCTGCGTTTGATATTTTTGTGCGTTTTTTGTCGTATTATTTTTATTTTTTGCCGGCGTGCTTTACAACTTTGTTTCTGGCATATTATTGTTCTTACAGATGTTCTAGCTTTGAACATGTATATTTATTAACCGGCCACGACACTGGATGTACTTTTTTGTTTATTTGCAAACAATGCATTTTTAAACTATAGTGTCATTGTATAAAAGAAAAGGTGCGTGAGATACATAGTATGCTTTCTGTTTCTTCAGATTGATACATGTTAATATTTTCCTTTTGTCATAGTTTAAAGCTGGTAACAGCTGGATTTTTCGAAGTGATACATTTTAATACTTTCCTTTTGTCATAATTTAAGGCTTGTGACAGTTGTGTTAACTGAATCCTGCTCACAGAAGAAGGAAAAGAGTTGGGGTGGGGGGTGGGGAGGGGGATCTAGACTTAAGGTCAGAAGGTGCAGATGAAAGAAAGTGAACAATATACATGTACATAAAGGATCTTTCCAAATGATATTGTTCTTGTTGTTGCTGCGTTTTTGTTGTAGTCTTTCTTTTATTTTTATTCTTAATTGTATTTCCCTTTTCTTTTTCTTGACATGTGTTGTAAAACCTGCGAGTCTTTGAATTTGGAATGGAAAAGAACCGAAACAATATTCATGTACATAGATGACATTTTTAAGTGATACTGTTATTCTTTTCCTTTCCTTTAGGTTTGTTTTATGATGAAAGTGCGAATTTGGATGAAAAAACAACAACAGAAACATCCAGAAAAACCTTGGGGGTTATAGAAAGGGGGGGGGGGGGTGAGGAGTGAAGGAGTTAAAGAGAGGGAGCAAATGATGATGAGAAATGATCTGATATACTCCGATACTGTGAAGATGAAGTGAACTGACTGGATATGTGCTGGCCAGCGGCGTGTGGGTGTGACAACTGTGCCAGTCATACACAGCTGTCCGGGGGGCGTGGGTGGTGGGTGTGGGTGGGGTAGTATTGCAAGTGATACAATTGCAATACATGTATACATACAATTGACAGATGCGTGCATAGCGTGTCGAGTGCACGCTCTTGTTGAGACTTCGGGTGATATGACTGTTTGTAAAACTCATTGCGAGCTTCTTAAAACTTTGTCTTTCTGTTTGTTGTTTTGCTCATGACAGCGGTAATGTGTCGGGGTTTGGTGGGGTTTTATATGACTGGTTGTTTACAGTTTTGGTTTGTTTCTCGGTTGATATGTTTGGTTTTGCCCATCTAAGCAGCTGATTTGTTCGGAGCTTATATGCTTAATATAAGTAAAAAGATGACAGGGCAGCTTAGGTATGACAATGGAAACAAAGGAACAGATGCCACTCAATACAGATGACAACACTGAAGGCGGCTCCTGTTAGCTCGCGCTTTATCAATGAAGAGCAGAAACAGATTGGCTTATGACGTAACGAACACTTGCCACGTACGTCTGACTGAAGTTCATGACGTCACATAGACGCAATGCCAGGAGGCGCGTTTAAAAATAAATTAATAAAGGCGTGTTCTCCGCTCGTGCTACGGCGAGTTTTGAACGTTGAAGTTTGACACGCTTGGCCACACACCGACAGAAAACAACGCTGTCTTTTTGTCTTTCTCCTTTTCTCTCCATTCCTGTCGATGTGGACTATAGGTTTCTTCGCTTGAGGTCTCCTTTAAATTGTTGTGGTGTAGTAAATATGTATCCATTTGTTTTTGCCTTTTTTTTTCCTTCTTTTTTTGGAACACACGCACGCACGTGCACGCACACACACACACACACACACACACACACACACACACACACACACACACACACACACAGCATTAAGACAATACGTGATGCAATCATTGATGTAATGAACAGGGAGATAGAAGGAAGAAGAACAAAGTGGGGGGGGGGGGGGGGGGAGCCATACTTGTGCACAGATGCGATGCTTAGAACAAATTACGGGTAAAGTCTCCTGGGCACTTGAAGACCACGTACATCCGTGCGTTGATGGACGCGTTTGGCGTGGGAGTCCATAGCGAGGGAGTGTCGGTTAAACTTTGGTGTACTTTTCGTTTCATGTCCGTTTCGTGTAGCCTGTGTTTATGTGTCGGTCCGGTTGTTACAGGGAATGTTGCTTATCATCCCTGGCTTGTACACGTTCATGTGTCATTGGCTATGATAATGGTGAGATGTTCAGCCTTCCTTGCGACTCATTTGAGCAAGCGGTTCCTACTTTTAGCATGGTCATACTGCTGCGTTTTACCGTGCAGGAACTGAAGGTTTTGGTAGCCGGACAATTCCTTGTGTCGTACAGAATGATGCTTCTGGGAGACTTGCATCTTCTTTTGGGTATTAATGCTTGTATATGTACATAGATCATAGCTGCTTACCACACCACGTTTTACGTCTTCGTGAAGCATTGATGCCTGCCAAATACTTGCACCAAGCGTACAGAAGTACGAGTATCAGCTCAGTGGTTTCTGTCATCGTCACCATACCAGCTGGTGAAAAATGATGGATCTCTAACTTCAAGCTTTTTAACCCAGTGTGTCTCTGTTGATTTGTTACGGGCATGCGTGTGAGAAGAGAGGAAAGAACTACAGCCTTCTCGAAACAGATTCTGTTTTACATGTGAAAGAGATCACAGCAGAGTGTAGAGTTGAGTAAATTCCTCGATGATCGGGATGTCTGCGTAATCACGAAGAGAGGAGGAAAGATCAAACTGAAAAATTAAACTGAGGTTGCTGGGAGTTTTTTTGTTTTTGTTTTTGTTTTGTTTTGTTTTCTTGTTTTTGTTTTCTGTTTTTCCTTCTCTCCAAATGCCCCTTTAGCTTTGATTTAGGTTTGGAAACCGAAGTGTCGTGTGTGAAGGTTAGCCGCTCTGGCTGAACAAAAGAGCGTCAGATGTCCTGGTTCGTCTGTTTCCTTCCGTGGCCTCTTGGGTGTTTGGTACGAGGTGTGCGTCCTCGCACCATCTCAGAAGAAATATGAGAGAAGCTGCGGTAGGCTTCAGACCAGCTGTATAACTTGGTGTTTTTACACGGCCGATCCCAGTAATCATTAGTAACGAAGCTTCCCCCCCACCCCCCACCCCCCCCCCCCTTCTAAAATCAGTAAATGTAAAAATCTGCTGGACAAACTCAGCACACAATCCTAATATTTTCTGATTATTAATTTTGATCTCTGCTACATGTTGGGCAGTTAAGACTTGTTTACAGAAGGTTGTTGTCCCTTTTAGTTTAGGGGTTGTAACATTCATGAATCCAGCGAAGACTTTGTTTCCTTTTGTTTCCTTTTTGTTTGTCTGTTGTTGTTGTTTTTTGTTTGTTTGTTTGTTTTTTATTACTTCTTTCTGTAAAAACGCCCAGACTTCATTGTCATTCTACTCCGATTTAAGAAGCTTTGACAGGTAACTTAGTCGTAAATGAAACCAGCGAAGAATTCCTTCGTCAAACTCGTGTTACTGTTAGTAATAACAATACATATTGAGTTTCATCATACTCTTTTATACGGTATATTATTAACACTTGTATGCAATGCAGGATCATTTCAGCTGCTTTCGCTGGCTTTGATTACGATGCAGTGTGTACTAAAAATGTTTAAAAAAACTATATACAAAAAAAAAAAAAATCCTCGAACGGTAGCTACCATGTATAAAGTTTCGACCCAGCGTGGTCCATGTATTACACTAACATTGTATACAGGATTTTTAGTACCTTATTATTATAATGATTATTATTTTAATAGGGTTGCTCTGTCTTTGGCTTGTTTATTTTGTAATTCTGGTTGTCATGATTTCAAGAGCCTTGGAGCTCTTTGCTACTGGACCGGGATACAGTTCGCTGATTTAATTAACTGGTATGACGTATTGATGGAGTGACGCAAAGATGGAATAATAAAAGCGTTGCTAGTTTCATATTGTTGAAAGCGTTGTTTCTTGTGC
>OY757542.1:1834999-1857499 GCA_963584105.1 Alviniconcha strummeri
TAGATTTTGTTAACCCTGATTACTTTTGCCCATTGTACTTTGATATATTCTTTTGCCGTTTTGGTTTCATTTTCTTCATTTCCATGAGAAAATAATGTGTAAAGAAATTTTTATGCAAGAGATGGTTTAAACTATTGATGTTAGGGTACTTTGACGACCAAATGTTTAGTTACTGTTTGGACTTCCGAAATATCTCCAAACTGTGAACACAGGACCGAGCGATTTGGGAATACCGAAAGTTGGGGTGCTCGAGGTGTCGAGCTCTACGGCAGCAGTTTACAGAACAAACCTTTCGCTTATCTTCGTAGCCGTGCTGAACTACCCAAAAGACCGCGTGTATGCAATGTAATAGGTATCCAAAAGTCTTGCGTCGAGTATAAAATAAGCTAGCCGTGTGTGGTGAGAAGGCGAAATAAGACTTGATTTTTAGTATTACCCTGGAGTTTGAAAACATGCTTTATTTGTTTTACATTTAGAAGTGGCAGTAGCTTTAAAATGGCAGAGTTCAGATTTAATTTTACAGCATCCGATGACGAAGAAGGGCCTGCAAATGGTGAGTTGGTGTGCGAATAATTTCAACTGATGTTCCATAATCCATAGCCACACAGGGCATACTCCGTAAAGGGAAACTGATTTTAGCACTCCATCACCTTTGTCTGATATTTCGTCTACTACTTACTAGTTCTTGTTTAAATGTAACTCATAAAACTATTAAAACTAATAAAAGCTGTATCTCATTATGTTCATATTTAACATTTGATGCAGATATTATCACTGGAGTAGAGATGTGGACATATCACAAATGAAAAAGTTATTTAAGCATAATAATTATCTCTCTGTGTGTGTGTGTGTGTGTGTGTGTGTGTGTGTGTGTGTGTGTGTGTATATCATTTCTGTCTGTGTTTGGGGAGAGAGAGTATGTCTTTCTGTGTGATATGTGCTTGCAGCACCTATTGTATGCTTATACTTTCTATTAAGTCTAATCTAAAATAGTAAAATCACACCATGAAGCAGCTACATTATGCCTGCAAGTTCATTATAAAATATATAAATTATAACTCCATACTTAATGATAATGTGGCACATTTTAATTTTTAACAGACCAGACAGAAGGAGGGGATGCTGAGAGTGAGAGCCATGATGACAGCAAACTTGCACCAGTCACAGCTGCAGCCTGTGAAGTACAGTGGATTCCAGTGGACATGCAGCCGGACCTACAGGTTGGACTTGCTTTGATTTTTATATCATAGATATATATATATATATAAGAGAGAGAGACTGTGTGTGTAATATGGTATACACCTGGCAAAGGATAGCAAAATTAATGCCACTATACCCTGCTGACTGTAGCTCTATGGCAGCTGTGGAAAACTGGTTATTTTTATTACATTTAAATTTAATGACTAATGTAAATGTGCTGTTTGATGTGTACTTGCAGAATGTGACCAAAGTAAAGCATGCTTTCGGCAGCTACACCTTGCTGACTGTCCCTACAGCTGCTGTGGAGGACTATCTGCTGCAGAAGCAGAAAGGGGAAACTGAATGTGGAGTGGTCAAAGCCATCTCTGGACACTCAGATCTGCTGGAAGGACAGTATGAAGGTTAGGATCACTGTGCCCTGAACCAGGCTCAAACATGATGCAGTGCCTGTGGATTAGGTTACTGGTAGTATACAGCACAGATATTTGCCTACAGAAGTGTGCACACTTGCTTGCTGCATGGAAAAGATTCATATGAGCATCAGACATTGGTCACTTGACCAACATAATTTTATATAAGTTTAGTCATATATATCATCAAAATATCTAAAACTAAAACTATATTCTGTAATCAGCATGATGTTCAAACACCTTTTTGTCAAGTTTGACAGAGCAGGCATAATTTATTTTAAACAAGCCATGTTCATTTCTAAAAAGTAGATAAAAATCATAGAGCTTGGAAATAGAAGCAAAGGCAAAGCATAGGTGCTTAATATCCACAGATACCCCCCCCCCACCCCCCCCCCACCCCCCCATTTGGTTAACGTGGTGTATATAAATCATTCTATCTTCCATTCTTTCTTTCTAAGCAAGCTCACTGTAAGTCACTAAATATATTATGAATATAGTGTGAACTGATGTAACGACCTGTTAAACTGAGGTATCCATTATAATATATATTATATCTTCCATTCTTTACTGTCCAGGAGGGCTGATGGTGTGGGAGTGTAATGTGGTCAGATGTGTGTGACTGGTAATATATCTAAGCCTTCCAGTTTTGCTGTGCAGGTGGTCCAAAGGTGCAGGACTGGGAGTGTGGCATCAGACCTATGTGACTGCCTGTAACTAGTGTAAGAGTTTCAAAGACTCTGGTATTTATAGTATACCTACCATTCTTGCTGTGCAGGAATGCTGAAGGTGCGGGAGTACTAGTGTGAACCTGTGTGACTACCTAGTGTAAGATTGATTGTACTATTCCTACCTTCCATTCTTGCTGTGCAGGTGGGCTGAAGCAGTGAAGGTGTTGGAGTGCGATTACCTAAAAGACTGGTATTCATACTGTCCATTCTGAAGAGATTCTGAGATCTGAAGGTGTGGGAGCGTGGTGTGATTACCTGTAATTGTAAATGTAAGACTGTACTATTCCTACTTTCCAGTCTTGCTGTGCAGAAAATCTGAAGGTGTGGGAGTGTGGTGTGATTACCTGTAACTGTAAGACTGTACTATTCCTACTTTCCGGTCTTGCTGTGCAGGAAATCTGAAGGTGTGGGAGCGTGGTGTGATTACCTGTAACTTGTGTAAGGCTGCTATTCCTACTTTCTATTCTTGCTGTGAAGGCAGTCTGAAGGTGTGGGAGTGTGGTGTGATTACCTGTAAGACTCTACTGTTCCTACTTTTCATTTTTGCTGTGCAGGAGGTCTGAAGGCGTGGGAGTGTGGCGTGATCACCTATAAGACTACTATACCTACTTTCCATTCTTGCTATGCTGGTGGGCTGAATATGTCACATTCCCACATGGTGTGGGAGTGTAGTGTGGACCTGTGACTGTGCAGTGTGTCTGCCTTCCACTCTTGCTGTGCAGGAGAGCTGCAGGTGTAGGAGTGTAGTGTGGATCTGTGTGACTGCCTGTAAGACAACTGCTCCTACCTTTCATTCATTCTTGCTGTGCAGGAGGTCTGAAAGTGTAGGAGTGTAGTGTGGGCCTGTATGACTACCTGTAAGACAACTATTCCTACCTTTCATTCATTCTTGCTGTGCAGGAGGTCTGAAAGTGTAGGAGTGTAGTGTGGGCCTGTATGACTACCTGTAACACAACTATTCCTACCTTTCATTCATTCTTGCTGTGCAGGAGGTCTGAAAGTGTAGGAGTGTAGTGTGGGCCTGTATGACTACCTGTAAGACAACTATTCCTACCTTTCATTCATTCTTGCTGTGCAGGAGGTCTGAAAGTGTAGGAGTGTAGTGTGGGCCTGTATGACTACCTGTAACACAACTATTCCTACCTTTCATTCATTCTTGCTGTGCAGGAGGTCTGAAAGTGTAGGAGTGTAGTGTGGGCCTGTATGACTACCTGTAACACAACTATTCCTACCTTTCATTCATTCTTGCTGTGCAGGAGGTCTGAAAGTGTAGGAGTGTAGTGTGGGCCTGTATGACTACCTGTAAGACAACTATTCCTACCTTTCATTCATTCTTGCTGTGCAGGAGGTCTGAAAGTGTAGGAGTGTAGTGTGGGCCTGTATGACTGCCTGTAAGACAACTATTCCTACCTTTCATTCATTCTTGCTGTGCAGGAGGTCTGAAAGTGTAGGAGTGTAGTGTGGGCCTGTATGACTACCTGTAAGACAACTATTCCTACCTTTCATTCATTCTTGCTGTGCAGGAGGTCTGAAAGTGTAGAAGTGTAGTGTGGGCCTGTATGACTGTCTGTAAGAGAACTATTCCTACCTTTCATTCACTCTTGCTGGGCAGGAGGTCTGAAAGTGTAGGAGTGTAGTGTGGGCCTGTATGACTGCCTGTAAGACAACTATTCCTACCTTTCATTCATTCTTGCTGGGCAGGAGGTCTGAAAGTGTAGTGTGGGCCTGTATGACTGTCTGTAAGAGAACTATTCCTACCTTTCATTCACTCTTGCTGGGCAGGAGGTCTGAAAGTGTAGGAGTGTAGTGTGGGCCTGTATGACTGCCTGTAAGACAACTATTCCTACCTTTCATTCATTCTTGCTGGGCAGGAGGTCTGAAAGTGTAGTGTGGGCCTGTATGACTGTCTGTAAGAGAACTATTCCTGCCTTTCGTTCATTCTTGCTGTGCAGGTCTGAAGGTGTGGGAGTGTAGTGTGGACCTATGTGACTACCTGTAAGACAGCTATTCCTGCCTTTCGTTCATTCTTGCTGTGCAGGTCTGAAGGTGTGGGAGTGTAGTGTGGACCTATGTGACTACCTGTAAGACAGCTATTCCTGCCTTTCGTTCATTCTTGCTGTGCAGGTCTGAAGGTGTGGGAGTGTAGTGTGGACCTGTGTGACTACCTGTAAGACAGCTATTCCTGCCTTTCGTTCATTCTTGCTGTGCAGGAGGTCTGAAGGTGTGGAAGTGTAGTGTGGACCTGTGTGACTACCTGTAAGACAGCTATTCCTGCCTTTCGTTCATTCTTGCTGTGCAGGAGGTCTGAAGGTGTGGGAGTGTAGTGTGGACCTGTGCGACTACCTGCTGGACTGCAGCCTGGTGATCGCCGGGAGCCGGGTGCTGGAGCTGGGCTGTGGGGGAGGGCTGCCGGGAATGCTGGCCGCCAAGATGGGAGCCGCCTCTGTCCACTTCCAAGATTTTGTAAATTTGCTGCTGCGTTGTGTGTGTGGGGGGGGGGGGGGGGGGGGGGGGGGGGAAGCATGCATAGATGTGTGTGTGTTTTGTGTCCTGATCAGGTGGGTAGCAAAACATGTTCAGCGCTCATGTTGGTTATGCCAACTGTCTTCCATGCACTGGACACAAAAACAACGGAGCTCAATGAAAAGCAGACTACTATCCTAGTTCTATGTTTCTTTGTTCCCCATTTAACCCTTAAGTGTCATTTTGTTGCTTGACAAAGGGGATTATCCCCAACGTTTGCCACTCCTTTGCTGTTCTTTCAAATCAGAAATTTGCGTATATTTTCTAATTTTAATAAGTTACAACAGCTTCTTGTTACTGGCAAAAGAGATCTTTCAGACTTTCATTTGTAAATTTGATTAACCATGTTTCACCTTGATGTAATCACCTTCATGCTTTACTAGGCATGAACTATATAAATTATAACTTGTGTGAAACCTTTGACAGTCGGGTTACACTTTGGGAATATGTACAGTGTTTCTGTTCATAAAAAGTTCATGTTTGTACATGTATGCAGATAATTCAGTACCTTTGCCTGCTGTGTCACAATTTGTACAGTGGTTTTATTTAGGTTTTGAGCCTTCTAAGTTCTGTTTACACCATGCATGATTATTTGCAGAACCGTGAAGTCCTTGAGATGTACACAATGGTGAACGTTGGTTTGAACAACGTACAGCAGTCTTCATGTGCATTCTTTGCGGGAGACTGGGCCGATTTTGCTTTGTTAGCAGAAAGCAGAAATAACACGTGAGAGTAAAATAATGCTTGTCTCAGCTAATTTTGGGCTTCTTATGAATATTACATTCCACTGTTGTATTCAAATCATTTGTTTTTACCTTGGAGACGTAAAAAACACACATTACATACTGTGTAAATGTCCTAAACTTTAAAACCTGAAGTAATTAGTGTCTAGATCCAAACACATAAAAAGTTCAAAAGAATGTTATTATTATTTATTTATTATTTGTGATAATAAATAGCGTTTTTTTAAACCTTTTCATGTTCATTTATTTAGATATTATTTCAGAATGCTAGCAGTCATTCTTGTTTCTGATTAAAAAAAAAATAATGTCTAGTTTGCAAAATGCTAACCATTCATGTATGTTAGTTATTACTGATGTTTAAACAGAGCTTTGTTTGCTAGTGCCAATATCAGCTGTGAATAAAGTGCACAAGAAGAAGAAGAATGGTTGTATCGAGTTGTAGCTAGTGTTATGAGCAGTTCATTGCAAGGGGAAAAAGCTTATACTGGTGTTACGAATAGCTCACAGTTCATTAGTCTTAGACAAAAACGTGGTACCAGTCGTTGCCAATGTTGTGAACAGTTCATTTATAAATGCAAGCCTCTTCTGCAGCATTTCGCCATTGCCAACCATGCACCAGCAATGAGAGAGAGTATAAAAAAGAAAAAATACAATATGGTCATGGTTCAGTTCAAGATGGTGGCTGTGTGCTCAGAAAAGCCCATATGTATATGCTCCACCCCGCCTCTTGATAGTTTCCCAAAGTTGTCTTTAAAATAGTTGCCGTCAAGGAATTAACCCAGTCAGTGAACTCTGAGCATTTTAGTTACACTGAGAAACAGATTTGGAGGTGGATACCTGTTGACAGGTCGGTAGTTTTGTTGACGTCTTAGCTACTTGTCTCCTTTTCAGGTATGAGCTGATCCTTACAGCAGAGACAATCTACAGTGTTAGCTCCTATTCCAAGCTGCTGAAAGTCTTCTCATCATTGCTGACTAAGTCAGGAATTGTGTATCCTTTTTCTAGTGTACACTTTTATTACTTCATCAGAAACACTTAGTCATTGATTTATAATTAAATTATATAAACATTTCAGTTCTTTCAGTGTGACTTGACTGAGCACTTCCTCTGGTAATGAGGAACAAAGATGATGGAATTGAAAGAGGAGTTTGTACAGTCCTTGAACTGAGTTTTGAAGACCACTTTTAAAGGCCCAGCAATTAATGGTAATAATTAAAGTATTTATACAGTGTAAAATCTTGTCCGGAGCAACTATTCTATGCACACGCATGCCTACACAGGCATCCCCACACAAGTACATTGACTATGCACAACTTACTTTACAGCCAACTTACACAGATGGTAAAATGGACTTGAGGTGGAGGAGGACAGCAGTGTGGAGTGGAAAAAAAGGACAGGTCTATTGTTTTAGAAAAAGTCTTGAGGTTAGATTTGAAGAATACCAGAGAGGGTGTCTGTTGGAGAGGATGGTGAAGATTATTCCATGTAAAGGGCCTGAAAATGGAAAAGGTGCAGGAACCAACTGGAATGTCTGGTACAAGGAATCTGGAAGCTGAGAGTATCAGAAGCAGCGCGGAGAGTACAAGAAGGTGTGTAAAGTTGACAACAGTCTGAGTCACCGAGAGAACACCCTGCTGTGTATGTGATACAGTTATAGCAGAGTGTGTTTATCTTGTGGTGAATTCTTTGTGAGACTGGGAGCCAGTGCAGGGATGCAGTCAGAGGAGTTGGTGAAAATCAGTCAAAACTCGGCACAGTATTCACCAAGATCGTGTGAACCCTGTGAAACCAACAGAAAACCTGTTGACTAACAGTATTGTGTTCACCAGTGTGTATCAGCTCAAGGAAGAGTTGAGGTGCACCTCAGTTATGTTCTGCTTTTGAAAACGTACAAATGTGTGTGTGTGTGCGTGCATGTGTGTGTGTGTGTTTGTGTAAACTGTATGTTAACACACAAAAGAGCAGTACGGGCCACAAATGATGCCTTAGCCACATTCAGATTGGTGGCGGCGAAAAGTGATTACTTTGGAGTGGGTGGAAGTGTGTCCAGCTTCATGCAGCATGTGCAGGCCAGCCAGCACTTCATGGTTGAGGTGGTTAAGCACATACGCACAGGTAAGAACCCCCCACCCCTCCACACATTTTTCTGCTAGTGCCAGTGTTGCTGTGTCCTGTTTTTGATAGTAATTGGTTTTAATACCCAGTCCGCCATGTAGGCCATATCACCTGGGCCAGTGATTTTCTTGTAATTTTCTTTAAAGTTTTGTATCTTTGCTGTAGTGACTAGTGAGTGATAGAAGTGTATATTACCTCATGATACAGGGCTGATAATAGGTGATGAGTTGATGCTTAATGTCCTCAGATGTCATTTGACATATTAGGGACAAGTTGTGACCAATGCCGAAGCCCGGTTCAATAAAAGCCACATACGTAAGGTGTATGCGTGTTTAGCTGTAACCTGCCACCTGCACTTTTGGCAGAATGACCGGGATCTTTTACGTGCTACTGCGGTAACACGGGGGTGGAACGGATACCGAAATAAGAGTCAGCACAGAAAGTCGACCCGGGAGAAGAAAATTCTCCCGCCGTTCCAGCAGGGATTCAAACCCGCAACCTTTCAATCACGAGTCCGGCGCTCTAACCACTGAGCTATCCCTGCCCCCCCCCCCCCTCCTCCATAATAGGGAGGTGTTAGAAGTGTATATTACCTCATGATACAGGGCTGATAATAGAGAGGTGTTAGAAGTGTATATTACCTCAGTTGCCTTTCCTGTGCAGGATCTAAAAAAAAAAAATTAAACATCTGAAACAGAATGACTGCTAGCATTCTAAAATAAGCATTCAATTTATAGATAAGCATTCGTTTGAACCTTTTTGTGTTTGGATCTTGTGCAGGATCTAGTCTGAAAAACTCAAAGACTCTGGTTTATTGTAAGTTTCCTTGTTGTTTTGAGGGGGAGAAATATTAGCACATTCTTCCTATCTTCAAATGAACATCTTTGGGTAGTTCACAACAAACTGTTTTGTCATAACCTGTTAAAAAAGTTTTTGTTTTTTTTAAAGAATGTATGCATTTTACTTTGTATGCATTTTGATTCATTGTCTAAATGGTGTCTGGTTTCTTTCATTTCCCCCCTGTATATTCAGTGTGAAATGGAATCATTTCTTTTCCCTGTATATATATTCAGTGTGAAATGGGATCATTTCTTTTCCATGTATATATATATTCAGTGTGAAATGGGATCATTTCTTTTCCCTGTATATATATTCAGTGTGAAATGGGATCATTTCTTTTCCCTGTATATATATTCAGTGTGAAATGGGATCATTTCTTTTCCATGTATATATATATTCAGTGTGAAATGGGATCATTTCTTTTCCCTGTATATATATTCAGTGTGAAATGGGATCATTTCTTTTCCCTGTGTAGTCAGTCTGAAATGAGATAATTTTTTCCCCCCTTGATATTCAGTCTGAAATGGGAATCATGGATCACAGTTTAAAAAATAAATTGAAAAAATGTCTCTTTCACTTGCTTGTTCCAGGAGTTCCACGGAAGATTCTAAAGCTAACAAGGGTATGACTAAGTGTGAAAGCTAGGGATAACTCTCAGTGTGAATGAACAAGGGTATGACTAAGTGTGAAAAGCTAGGGATAACTCTCAGTGTGAATGAACAAGCTAACAAGGGTATGACTAAGTGTGAAAACTAAGGAGAACTCTCAGTGTGAATGAACAAGGGTATGACTAAGTGTGAAAAGCTAGGGATAACTCTCAGTGTGAATGGACAAGCTAACAAGGGTATGACTAAGTGTGAAAAGCTAGGGATAACTCTCAGTGTGAATGAACAGAAGTGAATCTTACAAATGGTGCTGTGCATATGCGATGTAAAGCATGACTGTTCTGAATAATAAAGCGTGAATGTTCTGAATAATAAAGCATGAATGTTCTGAATAATAAAGCATGACTTCTGAATAATAAAACATGAATGTTCTGAATAAAGTTATTTTTGCAAATTTGATGATAATTATGTTTGTGTGTGCATGTTTTTTCATGCTTTGTACAAAAATGTTTGTTAATTTTTGTGTGTATCCTTTACTTGTTTATATACTACAGCACTGATGTGTATAATTATGGGTATTTGCACATTGTATGTTTTTGTTTAAGTTGCAAAGCACTTTGAGTCTCCGAAAGCACTCTATAAATTCCCTCTTATTATTAATTTCAGTATATGCATGTCACACCATCTGTCCTTTCACTTGTGCACCTTTAACAACAGAGGCAGCTGTGATAAGGAAGAAAATTGTATTTGTTTATGCCCAGTCATCCGTGACGGTTATATCTGGGCAAAAGGCTGGAGTCAAATTGTGGAACACAGTTGAATAGTGGTCACTTATTCAAACTTAAATGCCTTTAACATTGAGGCTGCCGGACCTGTTTGGTAATCAGTAACATTACACAGATGGAGGGCTCAGGGTTGCCAATCACTGAACACATCAACCAATCAATACATCACAATTAACATTCATGCAAAAACAACCCAAAACCGAAACCTGGCTGCTATATTTTCCCGAAACACTAACGCGCAATGTCAGAGTGAAAGACTGGTCGAGTGGTCAAGTCCAAACAAAACCTTTTAAAAACCAGTATGGCACACATTCACTGACGAGAGAAATCAGCTGAACAAATGAGGTACATTACAATCGTGTGAATGGTGAATCAGTGCTGAATCAGACTGCAATTATTGTGTATTCCACCAGACAACACAGTACCACATGCTGGCCAGTCAGAAGTCTGCAAGGAAAGAGGCCAGGCTCAGAGCTTAGCCCAGAACCCTCCATTATGCAAGGAAGGTCAGGCTAGGAGCTCAACCCAGAACCCCCCATTATGCAAGGAAAGAGGCCGGGCTTAGAGTGGAGCCCAGAACCCTCCATTATGCAAGGAAAGAGGCTGGGCTTAGAGCTGATCCCAGAACCCTCTAATATGCAAGGAAAAAGGCCCAGCTAAGAGCTCAGCCCAGAACCCTCTAGTATGCAAGGAAAGAAGCCAGGCTTAGAGCTCAGCCCAGAACCCTCTAGTATGCAAGGAAAGAAGCCAGGCTTAGAGCTCAGCCCAGAACCCTCTAGTATGCAAGGAAAGAAGCCAGGCTTAGAGCTCAGCCCAGAACCCTCTAGTATGCAAGGAAAGAAGCCAGGCTTAGAGCTCAGCCCAGAACCCTCTAGTATGCAAGGAAAGAAGCCAGGCTTAGAGCTCAGCCCAGAACCCTCTAATATGCAAGGAAAGAGGCCAGGCTTTCTAGAGAATCCCAGAATCCTCATCATACTTTGAAAGCATGTGGGTGTACAGAGATAGTTTGGACCTGTGTGGCCATCAGTAAAACTGCCATTTGCATCTTTCATTCCCACCAGGGCAGGGAGGACTTGGAGCTCAGTGAGGAACTCTGTTGTTGCAATGCATGCACATCTGTTTCATGCAGAGGATGGATTTTCAAGCCTCATCCCACAGGACCTCCAGAAACAAACCCACTGCGCCTGGTAAACAGCCAAAAGGTTTCTGAACTAGTGTGAAATTGTTGGTGCATGAACTGAGCTCTGGCATTGTGTTACTGGAGATTCTTCAACACACTAAAATCAAGTAACTTTGCAGAGAAATTATGGTTTATTTAAAAGTGAGGCTGTATTATAAAGAAACTGCAGATGAATCCACATGTCCGATTCATTGTTGATAAAGTGTGTGCACCAATAAATATATTTGGAACACTTTCAGCAACACCTTCCACCCCACCCACACACACAGATATATATATCTATGTTTAAAACACAAGTGGGACATAGTTCAGGAGCTGTGTGAGAGTTGAGGTGGACGTCCTGGGCTGTCCGTCCTAACGAGCCTTCTGGTTTCCGTGGACGTAAAGAATTATTGAACCGTGCTTTGGCACTGGTCACAACTTGTCCCTAATATGTCAAATGACATCTGAGGACATTAAGCATCAACTCATCATCATCATCACAAGTGGGAAATCTTCAACATTTTAAGAATCAAATGGGCGACCTTTTGCTGTCCTTGGTGATAGAAACTATGAGATAGGTAATGATATTACACTATGTGCTGGTATCTATCACAACTTCTGTAGCTTCACAATCCTTAATGTTGATGCTTTGATCCAAGCACAATTTCTGGGCGTCCCTGGACCCAATTTTGGCAACAAAAACTCTGGTCTGTCCTGATGATGATGCAACTATGTCTTTGGCTGAGCGTAGTTTAGTCAGCATTCCTCCTGTGACATCATGTGAAGCAGTGGACATTTTTATATTGTCAGCTATCTGGCCATCTGACGTGAGACGTATCAGCTGAAGAAGATTTGCCCCTGAAACAAAAAGTTAAAAATTCAATAAGCATGTATGCTTTGCATGATTTTCTTCAGATCTGCCACTGAAACAAAGGAATAATTTGACATGGATGTCTCTATTGCACAACTTTCTTCAGATCTGCCCCTGAAACAAATGTGATAAGTACAAATAGCTGTTGTATGAGTTTCTTCATGAACAAAGAAATGAGTAATTACTTCAAGTTCAACCAGACACAACCCACTCAACATTTACCCATGCACCAGCTGAGCCCAGTGGTTAAGGGAGTACTGGGCTTGTATGCTGACAGAGCTAGGGGCTGGGGGTTCAAATCTTTGTTTTCACCTTGCCCTTCAAGTGCTGTGGTTTATGGATACACTCCCAGACTCCAGCACAATGGTTCATATTACTGCCCATCTTATAGAAGGGTGAGAGTGTGAGTCAGGCGCTTGGGTCAAGGGAGCCTATGGGTTCATGCTGTGCAATGCCAACAGTACTGAGGAAGAGTGGAATCGAGCAGTTATCACCTTGTACTCAGAATGCACAATCTTTATCGTCTGTGTGATGTGACATGGTGCATAGAATGCGCCAAGATGGCAGCAGTTTCACCTGGCACCAGCCATGTAACAACCAAACAGTGATGTAAGTACATCAGTGGATGCGTTATAAAAAGCTAGCCACTCATTCAAAATCATGTACAGCATGAGTGCAGTGAGTCTGCCCGAGAGCGGAGAATAGCGCTATATAAAAGCAATCGACAACACGAGCATGCACAACTCGACATCACTCTTACACATATTCCACAGGCTGATGCAGTGTACCCACTGTCCCAGTCTAGGAAAAGAACAAAGCTGACACGACTCCTGTTTCAACTTCATGGTCATCCACTCAGACCCATTGCGTAAGCTCTATTTGCTCAGGATCCCATCTGTTTCACCAAAGATGGCAAATTTAAGGGCTCAGGGTATCCAGACACACAACTTTGCATCAACGCCACTGATGTCTTCTTGCTGATGGAAGTTAATGACCAGTCAACTGTTTTTATGCTGGGAAGGGGTAGGGAGTTGAAGTCTACCAGCAAAATGACTGTTCCTGTCTAAATCCCAGACACAATAGCTCTGTAAAAGAAATAGTAGGTGTACACAATGTTTCTGAGATTTTAGTGTCTGTACCTGCTTCATGGGGAGGCCTGTCAAAAATGCCCTGAACATCTGTCAGGAACACGACTCGCTTGACACTGAAGTTGTTACACAGAGTCTGAAACCAGAAAAGAAAATCAAGGGCTGTTGAGTCCTCAGTTGAAGGAAGACTCAGCTGATAAATCACAAAGTGACAGATTTAAAATCACAAATTTCATTGTCTACACAGTACAGAGTGCAGGAACTGACCTTAATGATGGTGTCACCACTCGGGATGCAGCAGCCTTAGTCTGAGTCCTGCACCATAAGTACATATCGCAGGAATTAACTGACCTTAATGATGGTGTCACCACTCAGGATACAGCAGCCTTAGTCTGAGTCCTGCACCATAAGTACATATCGCAGGAATTAACTGACCTTAATGATGGTGTCACCACTCGGGATGCAGCAGCCTCAGCCTGAGTCACAAACAATGAGACGAGTACAGATCACAGGCACTGACCTTAATGATGGTGTCACCACTACGGATGCAGAATCCTTGGTCCGAGTCCCACACTATAAGATGAGTACAGATCACAGGAACTCACCTTAATGGTGGTGTCACCACTCAGGATGCAGCATGCAGCCTTGGTCCGAGTCCCACACTATAAGACAAGTACAGATCACAGGAACTGACCTTAATGATGGTGTCACCACTCAGGATGCAGCAGCCTTGGTCAGAGTCCAGCACACAGTCCCCATGGAAGACTGACACCAGACCTGCATTCAGGACACGCTCGATGGCCTCCTTTGGCCAGGTACTGACAACCCGCTGCGACGTCTGCCACGTGGGGAATGCCTGGGAACCAATTCCCATGGCTGCCGTTATTGGTGCTTACTTTACACCACAGTCAGCAATGGCAATGACAGTGTCATTGATGATACAACTGCCAGGTGTTTCACAAACAGCAAAAACTGCATTCAGCGTTTAATGCTACAGCAACATTTGACTAATGGTAATATTGAGAGACATCTAGGAATGTTGTTTATGATACAACAACAAACTGTTCAACAATTTCAGCCAGCTAGTGATGCCATTTATTTATGATGATTTATGACAAAATAACATCTGACATATTCACAGACAGGTAGTGGTGTTATGATTTATACGACAACAAAAGGCAAATCATGTGATTGACAGACAGCTCCTGTTGTCATTGACTATACAACAACAACAAATATTTTACAAATTCACAGAAGGCTAGCCGGTATCATTTATAAGGAACACTAACAACAAATAAAGAAGTATGTTCAACAAATTCAGGCTGTCCACAGCATCACTTATGACCTGGCCACAAAATGTGTGCCCAGTTCAGAGCCCCTGGTGTCATTTTATTTGAATCCCTTGATTCCAAGTCTATCGAATGGTACTTCTTCATTTCAACTGACAACATGAGGTTCTGCCTGACGACATCATGTCTGTCAAAGAAACTCAATTTTAGGTTCTGCCTGATGTGTCTATCCAAAAAAACACTTAAGTTTAGGTTCTGCCTGATGACATTACGTCTGTCAAAGAAACTTAATTTTAGGTTCTGCCTGATGACATCATGTCTGTGCAGTGGTATAATATGTGCCTGTGGTATGGGTGAATGGTCAGTTGAATGTGAATGTGTTTGCAGGTGAATGGTCAGTGGATGGAATGAAGGTGATTGTGTTGAACAGGCTCCAGCTCTGGGCCCCATGCAACGCAGGTTGAAAACTGAACTGTTCTCAGTTGCTATGAGGCATATATATATATGTATATATACTACCATAGGAGTGTCTGAGAGACAGACCAGAGAGATGAGAGAGAGAAGAGAGGAATAAAGAGTGTTCGTTTAGAAGACTGCTTTTGACTTAGACTGGCATGAATGGATCAAAAGGACACAAACAAGAAGCAACCTACAGCACACTTTCCAACAAGATTACATCTGTAAAAGCAACCTTTTTTTACATGTTTGTCCTGCACTGTGACTATCCCTATTCCCCTTGGTCACAGTATACACATTTTTGTTTGTAAGCTTTATCACATTTAAACATAATCACTGGAGCCTTAGCTGATTTTCAACTGTAAAAAAAATCAATAAAAAGTGATTCTACAATTAAAGTAGTCCTCGAAATTTCACACTTGATTTCTTCTTCTTTTTTCTCTATGTTGGGGTGGAGGGTAGGAGGCTGCTCCTAGGGTACCCGCACTGGTGCTGGCCCTTGATTGCCAGTGCAGTCCCCTGGACTGTGGACTGCGAAATCACAATTTCAAGATTTTCAGAATGGCCAACTTTTGTTCTGCGACCATCATCAGCATAAAATCAACACAAAAGGGAGTTAATTAGTGCTTGAAATACATCACACAAACACAACAAAGACCCGAGCCACCTACGGTAACTCTCACCTGGCATGCGTGTAAATACAAGGTACACAAGCTCCACCAGAGGTACATCCACAGTAACTCTCACCTGGCATGCGTGTAAATACAAGGTACACAAGCTCCACCAGAGGTACACCCTCTTTTCTTCTTTTTCACCATCATCATAATTGAAGTACTTATACAGCACAAAATCTTATCCAGAGAGAGAGCGTGTAATAATTATAATCACTGTCCCTGGCTTACAGGACAGGAAACGGCAGGTAAACCGTGCTCAGTCAGGCATTCCACCACCAGCTTGTTCAGCTGCAAACACAGAAACACAGCAAAATTTGTTTATCCGCAAAACAATTGCTATGCAGCTCTTCAGGCAAGAGTTGCAAATGTTCAGATGAAACACACATCATCTAAGATTTTGCGAGTGTAGCAGCAATAAAGTTTCAATATTACCGATTCATGTACTTGACAAGAATTCAGAGTGAACGGACAGTACCATCATGTCCAGTTAGATGAAATTCTAAAAAGAAGAAAAGCATAACCGTCTAAAATTCAAAAACATCTTAAAACAAAACTGACCATGTCAGGATTTGACCCTACCAAAATATAAATTTCCATCTGGCTAGCCCTCTGCACATTATTGTTAATAACTTATCCCCTTACAGCATACCATGATTAGCATTTAATAACATGCATTTATAAACTAATTCCAAAGTAACCATTATCATTTCACACCTGTTCTTATTGTAGCCTTTAATATGTATCTGTAAACTGCACAAATTTTATATACATTTTAATGTTTGTGTTACCAGATAAACATTTTTGATTAACCCGTAACAATCACAGTCTACACATGTTTTGTTCTTTTAACTGTGATACTGGTGGAATAATAACAATAACATACACTTTCTGTGCAGATTATTTCTAAAGATATATATATATACATACTGTAGACACAGAGTTCCTCGTCAGACAAAACCCACGATAGCCTTTTTCCATATCAGGTCCATCATTGACCTTGTACAACTTTGCCTGGTGGTGACCAAATGACCTGTGAAATTGACACATGATACAGTATGATATGGTAATGGTCATCAGATTTACTTAGGCTAAAAGCCTTTATCTGGTCTTCGCTGGCCAAAGCTATTCTATCTTAACTCTCAAAGCTATTCTATCTGAACTCTCAATAATCAGTCACATTTGTAACTCCAGGAACCCCCCCCCACCCCCCACCCCCCCATGCAGTTTAGTCCCTGATGAAAGTATGTCCCACATGACAGATTACCCCAGTTTTCAACCCACATTTTTGTAAACTCTTCTTCATAAATTTCCACATGAACACCATCCCCTCCATCATTTAATGCCACAATTGTTTACAAAATCAGCTCTATGCAACTGAAGGAAAAAGCATATACCTAGTCTTTTTCTTCTACTCAACACGAAACTGCCAGGAAAACACAAATGTGTGTGTGTGTGGGGTGGAGGGGGGGGGGGGGGGGGGAAGCAGGAACCAGTCATAATCATGGACACATAGTCTAATAGATGAAGCCAGATGTGCAGTTGCTAAGGGGTTTTATGGTTCATCATTCACCCTGCTCCATGCACCACCGCCACCCTCTGTCCAGCATCGTGACACTGCTTGATCAGTGCTGCTGCCTGCTGGAGCGCTTCACCACGCAGGGTCTCCAGTGCAGCTTTATCTGTGATGGCTGCACCACCCAGTTTGATCACAAGGTCAAGTGCCAGGGTGGAGTTGTCTCCCTTCGCCATTGCAAGCTGCACTCCAGTTCCTCACTGCAGACAAAACAGCATCAAACTCTCTCTCTCTGTCTGTCTCTTTGAGGGTATCACTATTTTTTGCCTTTTGTGATCAATTATAAAACATAATCTTCTAGTTAAAAAAATAAAAAATATAAAGAAGAAAAAGCAACTCTCTCTCTCTCTCTCTCTCTCTCTCTCTCTCTCTCTCTCTCTCTCTCTCTCTGGGTAATAGTTATTATTCCTTCTGTAACTGTAAACAACAAATGTAGGCCATGAAGATGACAACAGCATGAACTGACATCATATGGGGGGGGGGGGGGGGGGGGGGGTCGGCGTTAGAGGTACTGAGAATGCAGGAATCCCGCTGGGACAGTGACAGTGACTGGTCACCATCACCGCAAACAAAGCACTAAAGGCAGCGCGACGTGCTTACCTAATACCTGCCCGGACAATGTTGAGGTAGGTCTGAAGTAAACACGGTGCTTAACTCAGTGGCGTCCACAGAAACCACACGGCTTTATTAGGGACGGGGAGAAGAGGGATGGGGGTATGCAGGTGGGGGAAGAAGGAGATTATATACCTATCGCTACACTGTTACTACCAGAATGATTCCTGCATTAAGATGGGCAGAGGTGAGAGCCATCATTTATGTTCCATGATTAATAGTGACTGAGGGACAAAGTCACAGCGGGACGGCAGTGTCCACAGACCACAACTTTTGAAGAGAAAGGAGAGCCGAAGCGGATTCGGACCGAGGTCTCTCTGCTTACCAGCCTAACGCCCTACCGCTGGGCCAAACCGGCTCACAGGATGTGGAGGAACCGACAGGCTGAGTGTTTCGGTCGAAACCACGGCTGGAACACGCGTCGTCTGCAGCAAAAACAAACCAGTTTTGAAAACTGAACAGAATAGTGATAAAAGATTAGGAATTAAACCGAATGGCTATGAAAACCATTTGAGAATAATAGTTGAAAAGCCGGCAGTTTCACATGGAGTAGGCCTAATAATAGCGGCCGGTCAGTTCTGCTCATTGTTGTTTACGTCCACAAAAACCATAATAGCTTATTAGGGACGGGGAGCCCAGGACAGCCACTTCGACTTTCACACAGCTCCTACCGAGCGCTCTGAATATAGGTCACCGTTTCCATGGGCTCCCTTACGTAGCCGGATCCGCATGGCAGTCACTGCGCGGCATTTCCGGCGAGAGCGGAAAGGGTGTATGAGTCAAATCGGTCTGGAGGGTGGGAGCCACATCATTGGGCAGCTCAGTCCAGGCGAGATCAAGAGGAGGGAGGTGCCGGAGCTGCCGCGGGACTCAATCTCATAAACGAGTGCTTTCATTTCAGTGCGGGTCCAGGCGGGATCTCCTTGAGACGCGGGAGGGAGGTGGTGCTGGACCCTCAAGAGAGCACAGGAGAGAGCAAGTGCAGGGAGGTGGAGATGGGCTCAGAAAGTTAGATTTGTCTTTCGCTGCAGTTGCCGTTCCTCAACAGCAGTGCTACGGACATTGTCCTTGTGACTCTGCTCCGGCACAGCAGTTGAGTGAAACAGCGGGCACTGCCAAATTGCGTAGTACACTCAGTCAGGTTGCTACGCAACGGAGGTCCCCGGCCACTGCCTTAACATTGTTCTGGCGGTGGTCAGCAGCCTCCTCGGTCTTCGGATCGGAGCGCGCGGCCTAGCCGCCACTCACTTTTTCTCCCTCCCCCCCCCCCCCCCCCCTCTCCCCCGTCTCCGTCCCTAATAAGCCACCTCGCTTCTGTGCAGATAGAGCAACATGTTGCTTTATTGGGCAGGCTGTCACACTGTGTATGATGCGCGGGAAGTACACTGACGGTGACTGAGTGGGGGGCGCAGAGCAAGAGTAGCCTCTCTGACTGAAGAGCCCAAGTTAAGCCCGATCGACTGACAAAAGCGTGGTCACCAAATGGACGGGTCAGAGGCCGTCACGTGCTAGGCCGCTTTGCACCCGCCCTGGGATTTCTCCGGAGTCAAATTCTGCGGCAGACTCTACGAAAGCCCTCCGGATGAGACCATAAACCAAGGTCTCCCGTGTGTACTGATACGCATGCAAAACGATCACAGACGCACGTTAAAGATCCAGTGTAGTCCATGGCAGTTTGTTGGATTATGGAAGCACCAAAATAACCCAGCATGCACTAAAACTGTTACGAAGATTCTTCAGAATGTTGAAATTGGACACTGTACGAAAGAAGAAAGGAAACTGGCTGGCTGAGGTCTGTTGCATGGTGGTGGCATGGGGTAAGAGAAACTTGGGTGAACTGAATGACTTCCCTCAAGAGGAGGGGTCCGCGGTGATTCACCGTAAGAAAACTGCCTGCTTTACAAAGACGCCGCCTGTTTGTGTCACAGCCTGGCCCTCTGTGTCATCTTCTTAGTGGTTCAGTCAGTTGTTCTTGTTAGCTTTTAGTTCTGCTCCTTTATTTGTTCCGAGTGCTTTTTACTCATTTTCTAGGCCATCATCCATCGAACCGTTCTTCTGTCTGGTTCTGTTCTTTTTTGCGCTCGAAAGACGTCACACAAGCAAAAACAGAGACCTGAGTCACCTACGGTAACTCTCACCTGGCGTGTTGTGTAAATACAAGGTACATCAACTCCACCACAGGTACATCATCAACTTCCCAACTGCGGAGCTACGGACATTGTCTTTGTGACTATTCCGCATAGCAGTTGGGACAGCAACTGCGTGAACGGTAGTTGCTGCGCAATGCCGAGCGTCTTGTTGTGGCGGCGGTCCTCGGCAGCCTTGGTCTTCCGGGTTGGCGCCTGTCTCGAGTCTTGACTATTCTTCCCCCCTTTGCCCCCTCGTCCCCCGTCGCTAAAAGGCCATCTCGCCTCCGTGGACGTTAAGCGAAATTATTCATTCATTCATTCACATCCTGCAACTAGGGCTAATTAACTCCCTTGTGGGTTGATTCTGCACGAGCGCTCTGGGCCTCATACTGTTTCAGATTTTTGTTCTTTTTTGCACTTCGAAGGGCTGCTAAAAATTAAATAAAAATGGGGGGCGGGGGGAACGGCGCTTCGTTAAAGTCCTCTTCCTACTGGTACCGTTCTTTTAGTATTTAGTATGGTTCCTTCACATGTTTCAGGTACTGGTTTTTGAGTCTTGTTTTACACCTTCTACGCAGCTCTTCTTATTCTGAGTGGTTTTGTTCATTTGACATTTCGTATGGCTCCTTTCTTCTCACAATGCTGTTTCCGGGCGCAGGTGACGTGTCACAGCCTGTGGCAGGGCGATTTCCCTCGTAATCGTAAACAGGTGGTAAAACAGGCTCAAGTTCCCCCAGGGTCTGTCCACACTATTGTTTCACCGTTGGAGTGAATTAATTCCCTAAAGGGGTGGGGTCTGCGGTGATTCACCGTGAAAAAAAACTACCTGCTTTACAGGGACTCCGCTTGTCTGTGACACATATTCTCCGTGTGGGCATACTGGCAGCTCTGAGGTCTGCGTCATCTTCTTTGTGCTTCTTTTCTTGTTAGCTCTTCGTTTGGATCTTTCGTCTCTTCTGTTGTTCTTCTTTTCTTTTTTTTTCCAGACCTTCGTCCATCGGGCTGTTCTTTTTTCTCGCTCTGTTCTTTTTTGTTCTTCGAAGGGTTGCTTTTTCTTTGGGGAGAGAGAGAGAGAGAAGAGGGCAGAAGTGTCGGGAGGGGACAGTGAGGAAAGAGGATGGAGGGAGTATAAAGGGCCTCAAAAAAGGCTACCAGCACCCGTCCCTAATAGGCCATCTCGCCTCCGTGGACGTTAAGCAACATGAAAGCTAGCAGCAGTCAGATAGTTCAGGAGCTGTGTGAGAGTCGAAGTGGCCGGCCTGGGCTGTCCGTCCTAACGAGCCTTCTGGTTTCCGTGGACGTAAAGCTATATTGAACCATGCTTCGGCGTTGGTCTCAGCTTGTCCTTAATATGTCAACCGACATCCGAGGACATTAAGCAACACTACATGCCTGCCTACCAGCAGACTCATCTTCTGAGCAATGTCGATCTTTTGAACATTTCGTACGGTTCCTTTCTTCTCACAGTGCCTTTCCTGGAGTAGGCGACATGTGTCAGCCTGTGACAGGGTGATTTCACTCGTAATCGTAAACAGGTGGTAAACAGGCTCAAGGTCCCCCTCAACGCTATTGTTTTACCGGTGAAATGGATTTCCCTCAAGGGAGGGGTCCATGGTGATTCACCGTAAGAAAAAAGACCCGCTTTACAAAGACGTCACTTGATAGGTCACAGCCTTGCCCTGTGGGTCCTCTTTTTAATGCTTCTGTTTTCTTAGCACAATTTGTTTATCTTCTTCATCTGTACTGAATCTTTCTTTTTCAGACATTTTCGGAGTCCTTGAACCCAGCTCTTTTTCCCGGTTTTGTAGTTTTTTAGCTCTTGGAAGGCTCTTTTGTCTTTTGGGTGCTTCTTTTTAGGATCCAAAGCCACAATAAATTTTTAGCGAAAAATAAGTCTGTTTTGATAGGACTACACAAAACATGTGCACATTTTGAGGGCAAAATTTGTTTTTCTAAGCAGCTGACGAAAATGCAGGTTCCACCTCTCTTCAGGAAGTACATCAGGCTTTGCAAGATTTTGTTTTTTGTTTTTTACAAATGTATGTCCCTTGTCTGAAACAACCTTCGTGCTCACATCCCACATTTCTTCCTCACGGTAAATTTATCATTATTGTAAAAAAAATATTCGTTAATGTCTTCTTTTTTTTTCTTTTTCTTTTTAATTCTCTCTCTCTCTCTCTCTCTCTCTCTCTCTCTCTCTCTCTCTCTCTCTCTCTCTCTCTCTCTCTCTCTCTCTCTCTCTCTCTCTCTCTCTCCCCCCTTCTCTTTCTCTCTCGTTGATTGGGCGTAAAACACCAAGTTACTCTGTCTGTCTGTCTGTCTGTCTGTCTGTCTGTCTGTCTGTCTGTCTGTCTGTCTGTCTCTCTCTCTCTCTCTCTCTCTCTCTCTCTCTCTCTCTCTCTCTCTCTCTCTCTCTCTCTCTCTCTCTCTCTCTCTCTCTCTCTCTCTCTCTCTCTCTCATTGCTAGTGCAGGTTTGGCAATGGGGGAAATGCTGCAAAAGAGGCTTGCATAAATTACGTGTGTGACAAAAATGAGACAAGGGGCAATAAATCAGCCGCCTCGGTTACTCCGAGCGAGACAGGACAAGATGTACCTGACATTGTTCACCCCCACTGTTTGTCTGTGGGGGGCCCATGGGCCTGGCTATAGTCGCCTCTAGGCCTGCCGTCTGCTTTCTCGCAGCATTTGCACATCGA
>OY757542.1:1857699-1862699 GCA_963584105.1 Alviniconcha strummeri
GCGTGCGTGCGTGCGTGCGTGCGTGCGTGCGTGTGTGTGTGTGTGTGTGTGTGTGTGTGTGAGCGAGGACAGAGACAGAAACACTGAGAGAGAGAGAGAGAGAGAGAGAGAGAGAGAGAGAGAGAGAGAGAGAGAGAGAGAGATTTTCAGTTATAATTATTTGAAGACGAAAAACAACAACATTGTTTCAGGGTAGCATTGACGCAAGTCAGGCTTGGTGCATTTCTAATTAATAACAATATATATAGATACAGTGACTGCATGCTCCAGAAACGGAAACTGTATTTTGACAAGACCACGTTGAAAACGAAGATCACTTCCTTCGTGTTTGTCGTTTTTTACAGATCTAAGAAACAGATTCTTGAGCAAAAAGGTACCCTCTCGTTACAAATGGAAAGCACTAAAGGTCGTCGACTGCTATAAAATCTCGTCCTTCATGCTTTCGCCAGTAGAAAGAATTAAAAAGAAAAAAAAAAAAAAAACGTAAATTTTATATATATATATATAAGCACATTGGATTGGTATTATGGCCAGCAATGATTTTGTCTTGACTTCAGTGGTTGACACTGATGAAAATATGTGATACCTACCGTCAAAATGTCTCATTGTCTCCTTGTGCTTGCTTATCTTTGTATGTGTGTGTGTGTGTGTGTGTGTGTGTGTGTGTGTGTGTGTGTGTGTGTGTGTGTGTGTGTGTGCGCGTGCGCGCGTAAGCTCTTTTCATTAAATTTATCCTTTGATTACACACACACACACACACACACACACACACACACACACACACACACACACACACACACACACACACACACACACACACACACACACACACACACATCATATCAGTCAACTGCAATAATTTTAATTTACTTCTACGAAAGTTGAAAGGATAGATGGTAAGACTGCTTGAAAATGAATCCGTGAGAATTAACCCCCCCCCCCCCGCTTATTTTCCCCTACTATATCAGATTTTTCATGTCTAAGATTTCGATAGACATATCTATTAAGGCCACAGTATTACCATATTGCTGTAGACTGTATAATAACTTGAATAAAACATGCTAAGAAAAAAAATCTCTCTCTCTCCCCCCCCCCTCTCTCTCTCTCCTATATATATATGTTATATATATGTATAACACAAGATTCAAACCTGAAATCGCCTGAACCCTAGACCCTGAAATACCATAACTTTCAGTATGTAAGTTCACTTGTGTGTGGGTGTGATCCGAAACTGAGATTAATGAACAAGTAAAAAAACACCCAAGGCCGGAGTTAATTACTGCTCGAAAGACGTCATACAGACACGACAGAGACCTGCGTCGCCTACGGTAACTCTCACCTGGTTTGCGAGTAATCTTCTGGTGGAGTTATGTGCCTTGTATTTTTGTGTGTGACGTCTTCTGAGCGCTAATTAACTCCCTTGTGTGTTGATCTGCACGAGCGCTCTGGGCTTCGTTCTATCACAGTTTCAGATAACGAGAAGAAAAAACACACACTCTTCTATCGAAATAAATCCTCCTGAAACATTTTTACTGGAAAAGAAGAAGAAGAAGAAGAAGAAGAAAAATCTTCTTTATTTTTCTTCTTTTTTATTTTTCTTTCGGCGTTTTTCCCTTCCATTTTTGTTATTGCTGTTTTTACAAGTGCAATATTGAAGGGACTAACTTTTATGCGTTAAGCATCATGTTTACTTACTAACTCTTCCAAAATTTGTGTTTGATGTTTGTGTTTTGCTTTTATATTTGTGTGTGGATTGTGACAGAGTTTGTACATTTGACCTGAGAAAGGATTTGTCACGGAAAGAGTTTCAAAAACGTACATTTGCTTATGGCAAAATCTGACCGTCCTGAGGTGAGCTTTGGCGGTTCACAGGACTTTGAATTCCAGCTACTAATTAACCTTCGCATACTTGACTTCTCAACGAATGAGCATTAGATCTGACACGATACGATTTCAGACTGTTTCTTTCATTATGTCTAGAGAGTGGTTGCTTTCCGTAACAGTCAACAGCTGATGAATGGTCTGACCCCAGTTTGGGGAATGTGCCCCATTGGGACCCGTAAGGGGCTGAGGAAGTCCAGTATAAATCAGTCCTACCGAGACAGCTCCTCGCCAACTCGATCAGCATTTCAACAGTTTTTGTCTTAATCCTTGTCTTGTATTGTGAGGCATAACTGTATTCTGGGAAAATGTACGCGCTCGGACGTGCGTATGTGTGTGTGTGTGCGCGCGCGCGCGCGTGTGTGTGTGCTTGTGTGTATGTGTGTGTGTGTGTGTGTGTGTGTGTGAGAGAGAGAGAGAGAGAGAGAGAGAGAGAGACAGAGAGAGACAGACAGACAGACAGACAGACAGACTGAGATACAGACAGACAGACAGACCGCGTCGTTTTTCTTCTTCTTCTTCTTCTCGTTTTTGCTCAGTGGCGTTTTCTTCGCGCAATAAAATCTACTACCGTGCTTGTGAGAGCAGGGTCCAATTTCGTTTGCTAAGGAGGAGGACAGGCATATCGATTTTCTTCCATCAGCCTCACAATGGGTAGCTAGGTCAGGCTGCAGCGGCCTCGGGGCAGGGGGGTCGGGGTGCGTGGGCAGAAGTGGGGAGGGGGTCAGAGGAGTGGGGGCAGAGGTGGGGGGTGTGTATCAGAGGAGTGGGGCAGAGGTAGGGGGGTGGTGGGGGAGAGGTGGGGGGAGGGAGGGGGGGGCAGAGGAGTGGGGGCGGGGGTGGCGGTGGAGGTGAAGGAAAGGAACATGGCGGAGGAAGGCTGGGTCAGTGTCATCATACAAGAGTGCGCCGAGAGATGAATGAAATATCGAGCGCGCATGTTTTTATTTTGCAAACTGGTTCCGTCGACGGTCCTACAAAAGCGGGAACAAAGCTTTTCTCCTTTTCTATTTACCCGCTAGGTTGTTCTGCACTGTGGACACACACACAGGCGCGCGCGCGAACACACACACTTATACAGGCACGCATTCAACGAACCTGTCAAAGCGAGAGGCGAGGGATGGAGGGGGGGGGGGGGGGGGGGGGCATTTTATGTGCATAAACAATCATAAATCATCAAAACATTCCAACAAAGATTTTCTCCACACACACACACACACACACACACACACACACACACACACACACACACACACACACACACTCTCGCGCGCGCACGAGCGAGGTTGCAAGCACGTACAAAAGTGAACAACAATACAAAAGCATGTGACTCCCAATACACGATCCAGCTAGGACCGCGTTGCTAATATTATCGGCGCTTAGCTCGAAGGCCTTGAAAATATAGATTGCAAGTGTAAAGGATAGTCTTGTATCTGCTAACAGGATTGCCACCTAAAAATCAGATGGGCGGTTATAAAACTTAGCAGGCAAATAAGTTTCTCTTACAGTCTAATCGTTTTGTATTTGTGGTAAATTTCTGTTTGGTTGGTGTCGCAAAACGGACAGGTAAAAATGTCTGGTGTTCTTTCTGAATACCGCAGACGATGTGTTTTTAAATGAGATATACCTAGTCTGAATCTGACCAAATGTTTCCTTAAAACTTCTTCTTTTTTTCTTTTCTTTTTTCTCTCTTTTTAATGGTAAACATATAATCTGCAAGAGAATGGCTTAAAAAAAAAAAAAAAAAAAATGCAGAAGAGAACGCAAGACTCCTGGAAGTCATGACACTGTACCAGTCTTGAAGACAGGCGGCAGGTAGGCGGCTGTCTGGCCTTCTTACAAGGTTCAGCTAATATTTATTACATCTTGTGTCTGTGTTAACATAAAGAGGATATCTACCTTTTTGGGGGGTTTTGGTTTTGGTTTGACAGAGAAAGCATTATTTCTGGTAATTTGGGGTTTGCTATAACTAAGTATTAGTGTATGCAGATTGAGAGAAAGGGGGGCGTATGTCTAAGAGTGTGTATGTGCGTGTGTTTCATGATAAAATATTATTGAGATATGTTCTTCGTTGTGTGATCGGTCGACAGTTTTAATTTCCCGCTCGGATGAATAAAGTATATTGTTACTGTTACCGCTTTCCACAGAAACTAGTGCGCTTTGTGTTCTTGTGCTAACGTTCAACTCGTTTGATAGCAAACAGATGTACTCTTTCAGTTATACAACAGTCAGCCATAATTCCCCAAACCTCAGACCCATAGGTTAGCATCGGTTGGATATGGCAATCAAACAGCTTAAAGAATAGCTTGGGACATTGCTCTCCCAGCCTCCACAGAAGCCTAAGAATACCCAGTACACCTTTTCTGGCTCTGTTAGACATATCTTTAAGCGCATGCGAAAATGTTAAGCCAGTGGAAAATATCACACCTAAGTATTTGTAAGGGTTAACAATTTTCAGTTTTCAAGCCGTCATAAAGCCATTTTTTCTCAAGCAGCCATGTATCCGCCATTTCTAAAGATAACTACCTGCATTTTTTCAAAGTTAACAACAAGGTGTAATCTTTGTGCCGTGTCCCTTAGCACACTGAGCTGTTGTTGGAGGCCAACAATGGTATTAGACTGGAGAACAACATCATCCGCAAAACGCATAATCAAAAATTTGTAAAATATCTGGTGAAAGTGTGATTCCATGTTTGCCTTTTAGAACAACTTCATTGGTAAGTTCGTTAATAAGAAGGGAGAACAAAACTGGGCTACAGCGGTCCCCCTTGTCTGATCGAGGCCCCCGACTACACATGAATGCTTCATTGAGATCAACACCTACTCGAACTCTGGCCTTAACAACTTCATACATACTTTTGACTGCCTTATACAGTTTGCCTCTGATGCGAGTTTGACAGCACTGTTAAACACTTTGACAGACAGCTTCAGCATCTTCATTAATAAGTTCAGTGGCTTGTATGAAAAGCGCAGATACTTCTTTTGTATAAAACGTGTCATAATAATCGTGTGCCTTAATTCGCGTCCCATATGTACTTTTGTATTGTTACTTTTCTCTGTCGTTCGACAAAAACATCATTATTACCTCCAAAATTTAAGTTGTAGCTCTACAGGCATAT
>OY757542.1:1865199-1909490 GCA_963584105.1 Alviniconcha strummeri
AGTTATTCTTGTAAAGGGAAATAACCGAGCTGTTAGTTATTCTTGTAAAGGGAAATAACCGAGCTGATAGTTAAGGGAAATAACCGAGCTGTTAGTTATTCTTGTAAAGGGAAATAACCGAGCTGATAGTTAAGGGAAATAACCGAGCTGATAGTTATTCTCATAATTACAACGACAGGTCTGATAGACCGTTTCTTGTAAACTAAAACCCTGGCAAGCAGAAAATGAACAATGATTGTGCTAACACTACTGATCGACACAGATCACAAAACTCAAAGACAACACAGTTAGTAACTCACACAACAAGAACACATCATCCGTTTATCACTTGGGACATTTTATTCACGCACTGTGTAACAACACTACACGAGATCTACCAACATATTGCAAGTCGTCCTTGTCTTGATAGAATTAGGATGGAAACTGATTGTTACCAACTGCAAGCACACAGCTACACTGAAAACAACAACAGTCCTTCAACTGGTTCAAATCTCCTTTCTGCTTCATCAAGTGCACACATGTACAATACAGTGTGAAACATGAATAATGGTTTACTGAGAAAAATACAATTCATTCTCTCACTCCCAGCAACACCAAAGGAAACAACTATTCACTCACCATACACCATAAATAACGCAATTACATGTATGCACTGTTTTGCATACACGCACAAAAGCAAAACAAAAAGAAGAAGAAAAAATCAACTGCAATTAATCAAATTTTTGAATGTAATCCATTTTGCTGCATGGGGAGGCACACATGGCGACAACACTGCTGCTGTGAGTGATGCATACAACATGTTGGCTGCTGTTTGAACTAGTTTAGAGGCCTGATCATCGTTGCTGGTGCCACTGAGGCCTACAGACCCCTGAAAATGTCCTGCAGGTGTGCAGGGAAGGCAGCACAGACACAACACTGGCCCCAAGGAGCCATGCTTGCAGAAAAGCTGTGGGGATCTGAAGCAGACACGGTACAGACAACCAACTTTCTCAACACCATCAAGTCAGGTGTCTGAGGACAATCCTGGAATGCGAAACATCAAAGGAGGTACTGTTGATTGCATATGCCATCTTACATCACACCTTTTATCTGCTGGCACTTTGATTGCATAGCACGCTTTGTATTACACTGTTGGTGCCGCTGGCGACTGGATAACATGTTTTTTGTTTTTAAACATTTTTGTTTGACAATGGCGCTGAAGTGGCTGTTATTGTTCAATTTGAAGTGTAAATGTCACCCTGCAGACTTAATTACACTGGTAGGCCTGAGGCCACGGACGTCAGCAAGTGAATCAAATACTCACCCTGAAGGACAGAACGTTTGCTCACTTGACAACCAAAAACTGCTGACTGGAGCTTACAAAATCATTCTGTCTGTATTCTGTTACACTCCAATACCTCCTGACACACACACACACCCTCTCAGCCTGGACAATTGTCCAGTCCATTACTGCACGTACAGCCCTTCCACTCCAACACCTCCTGACACACACACACCCTCTCAGCCTGGACAATTGTCCAGTCCATTACTGCACGTACAGCCCTTCCACTCCAACACCTCCTGACACACACACACCCTCTCAGCCTGGACAATTGTCCAGTCCATTACTGCACGTACAGCCCTTCCACTCCACAATGACAACCGTCCTGTTGCTGTTGTTTTTGCTGACACACACACACCCTCTCAGCCTGGACAATTGTCCAGTCCATTACTGCACGTACAGCCCTTCCTCTCCACAATGACAACCGTCCTGTTGCTGTTGTTTTTGCTGCACAGCACCTAACAGTGACATAATCTGCAATATGATGGAGGAGGTCACTCCATGCAAAAACAACCATCAGGCAGATATACAATCACAGCAACTGGCAGGAACAGTCACCTTTTTGTAAACACATAGGGAAGGGCTGAACATGGTTGGCTGGGGGAAGGGGCAATTTGAGTGTTCCGGGCAAACTGAAGGGCTGGTGGAATGGGCAACTTGAGTGCTCCCAGCAAACTGAAGTGCTGGAGGAAGGGGCAGTTTGAGTGCTCCCAGCATACTGATGTCCTGGGGGACGGGGCAGTTTGAGTGCTCCCAGCATACTGATGTCCTGGGGGACGGGGCAGTTTGAGTGCTCCCAGCATACTGATGTGCTGGGGGACGGGGCAGTTTGAGTGCTCCCAGCATACTGATGTCCTGGGGGACGGGGCAGTTTGAGTGCTCCCAGCATACTGATGTCCTGGGGGACGGGGCAGTTTGAGTGCTCCCAGCATACTGATGTCCTGGGGGACGGGGCAGTTTGAGTGCTCCCAGCATACTGATGTCCTGGGGGACGGGGCAGTTTGAGTGCTCCCAGCATACTGATGTCCTGGGGGACGGGGCAGTTTGAGTGCTCCCAGCATACTGATGTCCTGGGGGACGGGGCAGTTTGAGTGCTCCCAGCATACTGATGTGCTGGGGGACGGGGCAACTCGAGTGCTCCCAGCATACTGATGTCCTGGGGGACGGGGCAGTTCGAGTGTTCCCAGCAAACTGAGAAGTTGGGAGAAGGGGCAGTTTGAGTGTTCCCAGCAAACTGAGGAGTTGGGAGAAGGGGAACAGGAGTGCTCCCAGTTTGAGTGCTCCCAGCAAACTAAGGAGTTGGGGGAAGGGGAACTGGAGTGCTCCCAGCAAATTGAGGAGTTGGGGAAAGGGGCAGTTTGAGTGCTCCCAGCAAATTGAGGAGTTGGGGGAAGGGGAACTGGAGTGCTCCCAGCAAACTGAGGAGTTGGGGGAAGGGGAACTGGAGTGCTCCCAGCAAACTGAGGAGTTGGGGGAAGGGGAACTGGAGTGCTCCCAGCAAACTGAGGAGTTGGGGGAAGGGGAACTGGAGTGCTCCCAGCAAACTGAGGAGTTGGGGGAAGGGGAACTGGAGTGCTCCCAGAAAATTGAGGAGTTGGGGGAAGGGGAACTGGAGTGCTCCCAGCAAACTGAAGTATCAAATTATTTAACTTTCAAATGTGTGTGCTTTCAGCACACTGCAGCATCAAATCACTCAACTTTCAGTTACTTTTCACACTGAGCTGTCATAACATGTGGCTGATTAAAACCCTGTAAGTCAGTTTTGGGGGTGTGTGTGTTCATGTGTGGGGTGATGGGAAGATCTATTTACATATCTTTTGTGAACACCTCAAATTCAGCAAACAAGGGAGATAATTAGTGCTTGAACGACATCCCAACACAATATAAACCTGAGACACCTACATTAAATCTCACATGGCATGCAAGTAAACACAAAGTACATAAACAGAATTTCCACACTAATTAACTCCCTTGTTTGTTGATTAACTCCCTTGTTTGGCCTTGTTCTGTTTCAGACTGAACACCAAACAATACTGTGAGGGAAAATTAACAGTGGAAAAACTTGCAAACTGGTTTCACAGTAAGCTGAATCATGAGAAACCTGTAAATGTTTTTCCTTTGTATTTTTAAAAAGACTGAACACCGAGAGTTCAGAGTTTTTGCCAGTCACCAAAACTTTTGTCCCAGTCTTTTAAGTAAAATTGTTTTCTGACAGTTTCTTCAATGTTTCAGTTCAGCTAATTTTTGTTTGTTTGGACCTCCAGTCGTATGTCAGTCACAGTGTGTGTGTGTGTGTGTGTGTGTGTGTGTGTGCGTGCGAGTGCGTTAGCATGTGTAAGTATGTCCATCTTTCTCTTTCTCTTGCACCCTCCCCTCTCTCTGTATATGAAGGAATATGTATGTATGCAAAGGGGTTGGAAGAACAAACACAGAATTACTTTGAAAACAGTTGATTCTTTTCAACTTCTGAAAGGTGACAAATCTGATCTGAAAGTGAATTTAGCGACAAAGTTGCTCACTGCTTGTGAGGCCCCAGCCGGGCCTGAAGTTTGTAGAGAATCATTTCAACCTAAACTACTGACATTGTCCTGGTCAGTTTTGTAACTTGCTGAGGTCAGTAACATGACCTCATCTTTAGTGATGGGTCGTGACCAAGTCATCCCGTGCATGGCACAAGTCAAACAACTTTCTGTGCAAGTCTTGCCGCTGTCCATGAAAGAAAAACATATTCCCTTCTGACGCACACACTCTGTTCCAAAACCCAAACTCATTTCAGTCGTGGATCAAGTCAAATAACCCCTTCTGAGCAAGTCTTGCCACTGTACATGAAAGCAAAACATATTCCTTTGTGATGCACACATTCTGTCCCAAAGCCCAAACACATCACATGCATGGTACACATCAAACAACCCTTTCTGAGCAAGTCTGGATGACACACATCAAAGTAAAACAAACATATTTCCCTTATATCCACACATTCTGTTCCAGCTTCCATTCTGTCAGTTTTCATGAATTTTAACAAGCTCCTTACTTTCACAACTCTTCTGTTTGTTACGTTCATTTTGTTACAATTAGCTTCTGACTTTCTCAACTCTGTTTGTTTATTTTGTTATATCAAGCTCCTTACTTTCACGACTCTCTGTTTGTTATGCTCATTTTGTTATAACAACTCCTTACTTTCACAACTCTCTGTTTGTTATGCTCATTTTGTTATAACAACTCCTTACTTTCACAACTTTCTGTTTGTTATGCTCATTTTGTTATAACAAGGTCCTTACTTTTGCAACTCTCTGTTTGTTATGTTCATTTTGTTACAATTAGCTCCTGACTTTCTCAACTCTTCTGTTTGTTATGTTTATTTTGTTACAATTAGCTCCTTACTTTCACAACTCTTCTGTTTGTTACGTTCATTTTGTTACAATTAGCTCCTTACTTTCACAACTCTCTGTTTGTTATGCTCATTTTGTTATAACAAGGTCCTTACTTTCACAACCCTTCTGTTTGTTATGTTCATTTTGTTACTCTTGGTCACGCTGCCTTCCAAAGGTGCTTATTATTACATCTTGCTGCCCTCTACCTGCTAGTTACTGAGTTATCTGTTCATGCTTTCTATGCATGCCAATGTGAATTTAGAGACAAAGACACATGCCAAACGCACCTCAGTAGATCTGTCCGACTTTCTGTGGAATGACAGTCTTAATCTGTATGCAAGAAACTGGTTTCATTTTTAAAGTTCTGATACCACATGCATTAAAAAATAATAATCTGTGTACTCCCCCCACCTCCCCACCCATCACATCCACACACAAAAAACCCTGCTTAGAATGTTTCAGTGGTGAAAAGGGGATGGGAGGTGGGGGTTGAAGGGGGGGGGGTGAACAGTTCCCTGAGCCTCTTGCCATGAAAGAGTTGAAGGAAACGGGTTACACTGAACACAATTCACTTTAGAACAACATCTGCTTTGACCTAGAACTGTTTACACTCATGTTGACATGCACCGACATGTGTGACCCAGTCACTGGGCTTTCTTCTCGCAACATCTCCGATTTGAAAAAAAGCGGGGTCATGGTGAACACTGCCTTCATTCACTTCAGGCCGTAGTCCTTCCTGACTGCCGTCACCTCATCAGTGCTGCGTGTCCCAAGGCTGCTCACCGAATCCAGCACTTTGCGGATATCTGTACACATACAGATGCACACACACACACACACACATGCGTGCATGCACACACACACACACACACACACACACACACACACACACACACACACACACACACACACACACACACAAAGTCAGGGTTATAACCAGCATGGCACATTCCCAAAAATGGCACTGACCCCTTCACCACTGAAAAAGGATCTGAAACAAGAATGATTGCCAGTCTTCTAAAACAAGATCCAACTGCATAAAAAGGTTCAAAAGAATGCTATACACCATGACACAGTAAACAGCATTCTTGTTGACCTTGTATGCAGTTGGATCTCCCTTCACGACTGACTTGTCAATTCATTGTCACAGTGTCGCGTCTTTAACCCTTTCTCTTCCATGATGCCACCTTAGAACGACCAACATAAGTGTGGAATTTCAAACAGATTTTCAGTGTAGCTGAACAAGAGTACGATAATTACACATTTCAGACCTGTCTGAGCATCTCCTATACAGGTCATGGGTTAAGTTTCAACATTTCAAAAAGCCCTGAAAATGTTCAAAGCACCCCCTTTTGCGTACATACCTTGCCTTTCTTTGTTGGAGAGGAACATAACCACCGTGGAAAAGCGTGGCACTTGTCGAATGTTGTGTAGGATGTTGTACGCTCTCTCTATCTCACCTGTGGCAGGGGAACAAACGTGTACATGACTTGAAGTTAACTCCTGCAGGTAACATTAGCAAACGGCCCACCATTTCCTTTGCGAAAGAAGAAGTTCCAATCTGAAAGTCACTCAAGAGGTAATGGATGTGAGCAGGAAGCAGATGCAGCTTTGGATATGCAGTGACCATGTTTCTGTATTGCTTGGGGGTCTGCAGTGCTCAAATGCACTGTCCTAGCAGAGAACATCCAAAAAAGAAGAAGAAATAAACAAAGAAAAACACACCCAAAAAACCTACACACACCACAGCACATTAAATACAGTTTGCAGGTAACAGAGAAAAGTGTATCATTTCAGAATGGCACAGTGACAGAATGGCGGCAGATGGGCGGCTACCATTCGCAGAAGACCCTGCACTGCTGCCAAGTGACTTCAGAGGTGTTTACAGCGTAATGATGACTGTTTGGAGTGAACATAATCATGCAGAATGCAACCTGCTCTGCCTCCTGCCGATGACAGAGTTAGAAACCAGGTGGTGGGTGCAACGGGTATCCCCTCCTGAGAGCAGACTGTCCATACATCCCGTAACCCATTCTCTTTGACACTGTAGGCCGTCAGCCCAGTCCCACCCCAGGTAGAAACAAGGGCAAGAATGCTGGTGAAGTTGCCATGGATACAGGGTGTAAAACTTTATGACGCAATAAATAAATGGATGACGATGATGATGATGATGATGACATATTTGTTATGGAAGTCGATTTCAGAGCCGGGTGCAAAGCTTAATGATGCAATAAATACATGAATGATGATGATCATGACAGATATGTTATGGCTGTCCATTTCAGACTGGGACTACCAGGAATAAGCCACTGACTAACTATCCACCATAAGGTATTCCTGGCCTAAAACAGGCCCAGGAATACCATCCCGAGCTGAACTGAACTGAACTGAGTTCCTCTTGTCCCTCGTTACCTCCGCTCCCCACCCCAACATGTACCTGTCTGAGCATCGTGTGCAGCGCAGCGTGTGATGATCTGTAGCATGTGACCGTCCAGTTTGTTGCTGATCACTGAAAGTCAACAGCACCCACATAAGCTTATCAAATATACATTATATCATGAAAAGACACTGAATGCAGAACACACACAAATACACACACTCACCAACAACAACAAAACATGCCACCTCCCCACAAAATTTCCATGGTCTGCTAATAGAAAACAAAAAAACAAACAACAAAAACTGACAAACCCCCCTCTATCCCCCTTGCCTACTGATTTACATTCAAAATTTAAAAAAATGCAACTAGAATATGTTTTGTCTGTTGCTCTCCTGGTATCAGGAAAACATTTCCAGGTAACTGGTATTTATCAGCATGTGCAGCCCAGTGTATGTTATCATCACACAAAAGCTAGAAAGATCCAGCTTGAACAGTTTCTGAGAAATGAGTGTCCAAGAGTCCCAGAACATAATCACCTTCCTTGCAGTCACATGCACAGGCCAAAATCAAAGAATAGCAAGCTTAACTTGTGCACATGTGAACAATAACAGTCTGAAGTCAGGTCCAAGTCCTGGGCCAGGAAACACTGCTCTCAATTTGGCTTTTCTAACACCACTGTGATCCTGACATAATGTTACGGTTACTAAAGCTGGCATGACTGGCTAAGGTTCAACAGAGGTTAGCTTGAACACTCATAAAATGAACACTTAAATTTAAGAGCTTTTTTTTCTTTTCATTTTAATGTCAGGTAACATCAATAATGTCCCTTGAAACAGCGTACTGGTAACCCCAAATGCCACACATATGTTCAATTAGACAGCAGTTGACAAACATCTTGACACCAAGGTTTTGACCCCAAATAATGAGACACCCTAAAACCGATTCATGTTTTTTTATTTATTTATGCAAATCCCCCAAAAGGTTGAACTTTTTCCGCTTCTCCAACACAGAACTGAAAAGACGAGCGCAGTAAGTGTGTGTTGTGTAACAGCCCTACAACAATGACCCCACCTCCTGGCAGGTCATCGGGAGAGATCTGCTCCAAGAGCTGGACGTATGGCTGAATTTCCTTGGCCTGTTTCAGCGAGTTCCAGTGCTGTATGAATTCAAATGGCGTGATCTTCCCTTGAAGCTTGGGGGCACTCGGTGGTGTGACTGGCAGGCCCACACTCGTCTCCTTTATGCCCCCTTTTTTGGATTTTCCACGCCCAGGTTTTCTTGCCTCTGGAGTGCGAGCGGTCTGCTTGTCAGCGGCTGTCTGCACGTGAGTCGCTGGATGTGAGGCAGGGGGCTTGTGGACAGTCCCTGCTGGGGACGGTGATGCTGCCTGGGCTTTCTGAGCTGCACCTGCATGCAAAAATAACACTCACTTACAGCAAATGACAATCACACACCGATCCAAGAACTGTTTACCACAAGGACAGTTTAAAAACTGAGCAGCCTGCCTTACACGTGCAGACCAACACACACGCTCATCTTTAAAAAAAATTAAAGAAAAACGTCTTGTCCAACCAAAAATAGTGCAGGAGAGATGCAGAAGAAAAGACGTGCCTCAAAGGGGTGAAAAGAAGCAAAACAAGCCTAGGCGGAAAGAAGCCCAAACCAGCTGCTGACACAGATAAAGCTGTACGGAAGCACCGCTGGCCCCTGGAGCTGGTGCTGCTGACAGCCACTGCGATGGGCTGTCTTCTGTGGCGCTCAGTACGGCGCAGGACTAACGAGCAGAACAAACCAAGCTCGAACCCTTTGACAGCAGCACATAATGCTGTGATGGGCTAGTCCTCATCCAAGGATCTGGAAAGGGCTGCATGGAGACCCTTACTGCGGTTTTACTGGCCTTCTCATCACTGCAGGGTTACAGCATTGGCCCGGTTGAACAAAGAACCATCTGCTAACAGCATCCTGTGCCGTTAAAGAGCGTAGACTGGTTGAACAAAGAACCATCTGCTAACAGCATCCTGTGCCATTAAAGTGCATAGACTGACTGAACGAAGAACCATATGCTAACAGCATTCTCTTCTACTATGCTGACATGCCAGAATTTTTCAGTTTCACACAGGTGAGTGCCAGTAACCTTGCCACTGAACAGTGAAAAACTAAGAACAATCCACCAACGCTGCACAGCTAATGCTGCAAGCCGGTGGCCCCGATCTGCCGTTTCTATACCTTTCTCATTGGCCCAAGCAGCAGAGCAAAACTAAGCTGGGCGGAGGGAGGCAGCTCTCACCTGAGGATTTGGGTCGGGTTGTAGATGCTTGCTGTGGCTGGGCATCTTTCTCGTCGGGGTCTGAATCCTCTGCTACCTCCTCGATCTTTATCCGCTTTCGTTTCTTCTCAGGTTTGGCCGCTTTCTTCTCCTCTGCTGCCGGCTGGGCCTTCAGCTGGTCATACTCCTGTGGAGTTTGTGTTTTGTTTTCAAAAGGAAGCTTTGAACATGCTATTTGCTCTTGAAGACAAACATGCTTGAAGATAATGTTCTGATCAAGACAAACATGCTTGAAGATAATGTTCTGATCAAGACAAACATGCTTGAAGATAATGTTCTGATCAACGCAGATCAAATTATTGCCTGCTGTAACATTTCCTGTCTGCAGCATTTGTGTGCATATATTATTATAATATGGAGTGAGTGAGTGAGTGAGTGAGTGAGTGAGTGTGTGTGTGTGTGTGTGTGTGTGTGTGTGTGTGTGTGAGAGAGAGAGAGAGAGAGAGAGAGAGAGAGAGAGAGAGAGAGAGAGAGAGAGAGAGAGAGAGAGAGAGAGAGACAGAGACAGAGACAGAGACCGAGAAAGAGAGACAGACAGATAGACAGAGACAGACAGACAAACATAGAGAAAGACTGACAGGCAGATAGACACACAGACAAACTTTATTTTACAAGGATTGTAATTTAGGCTCAGTCAAAATCTGTCTAACAACAAGAGAGAGAGGAAGTCACACACACAAATCCCCACAAATACACAAAAAATGTGCTCAACCAGCAGTTGTACTATGTTTCATATAATGGCATTAATTCTGCAGACTTGTGCATGGAGCATGGTTTTCAGAGCTTCTGACGGCAAACTGGACCTGATGGGGCGATCAAATAAGCTTTTATTACTTCTTTTTTTTAAAAAGGAAGCAAGAAAAAAATGGTAACGCACAAAACACAACTTTAATAGTATAATACTGGCCAAGACAAAAAAAAAGTGGAAAGGGAAGAAACAGTGACCACAAAGAGAGAGAAAAGGCTGGACTCTGACCTCCTTATACAACTTTTTGACCAACTCCATCTCCTTTTTAGCGGCAGTGTTGGTTGGCTCGAGACGCAGAAGCTGAAGCAGGTCCCGCAGGCTGTCCTTGTAAAGCTTCCGGGCCTACAACACCAACGTGTTCATGGCACCTTTAAAACCATCCACTGCTGTTGAAACAACGACGACAAAGCACTGCACACAAGCCTGAGTCATGCCCAAGACTGTCACCGTGACTAAGACATCCTGCCTAGGGACGGCGCCCAGCGGTGGACAATAATTCACAAACATCAAACAGATAAACATCTGCTTTTTGTTGTGGGAAAAAATGTTTAAAAAATCATTACCCTACATTCAGTGCGCAGTAACCCAAACATATATACATAATACACATTTATACAAAAGAACTTCCATGTCAAAACTGATATAATACAGGAGGGAAGTTCTTCCTCTGGCTCACCCATGCACAAACACACACACACAAAAATTACACACACAAAAATGACATAAATACACACACACACACACACACAAATGACATAAATACACACACACACGCACAAACAGAAATACACACACACAAACATGACACAACATGGCTTCAGTTATTTCTATACAACAAACGCAGCAAACATTACACATGCCAGAGAAATGATTATCACAGATGATGAAAAGGATTAATTTGTGAATACACTGAAACATCAATTTGTATTCTGCACTGAAATTACTCAGGTTTTAATATGACCACTGCAAAAAAAATCTTTAAAAAATCACAAGGACTCTGCTCCTATGAATCGGACAGATCCAAGCACGGTGCAGAATTTGACAGTACCTACCTTTTTGGCCAACGCGCGTCGATAGAAAGCCTTGAAGTTACTGGGCTCTAGTGCCAGGGCTTTGCTACAGTCCTCCTCTGCTTCTTGTGGCTGAGAGAAAAATGGTCTTCATTTACTGCACATACAGCCCTTTCCTCAAACACACCAGAGCAAAAACTACACATCATGACCAAAGGTAAGATGATAAAGCCCTTTCCTACAACACGCCAGAGTAAGAAATAAGGCAAAAACTACACATTATGACCAACGGTAAAATGATACAGTCCTTTCCTTTCCTCTCACACGCCAGAGTAAGAAATAAGGCAAAACCTACACATTATGACCAATGGTAAGATGAGACAGTCCTTTCCTCTAACACACCAGAGCAAGAAATCAGGCAAAAACTATGCATTATGATTAATGGCACAATGAAAACTGATGCACAATCAGACAACTCTACACACTGGCAGTAACACTGAACTGATGTGTGTGTGTGTGAGAGGGGGGGGGGGGGGGGGGGGGAGAGCTCAGAGAGACAGAGCTCACAGAGAGAGGTGAGGGGGGAATAGAGCTGGGGGGGGGGGGGGGGGGGGGGGGGGGGCGGGAGAGCTCAGAGAGAAAGAGAGAGCTCAGAGAGAGAGCTCAGAGAGAGTGTGTGTTTGTGGGTGTCCATGCACACCCATGTTTTCTTTTTCCTGTCCATATGTGAGTTTAATGCATAGTCCCAGTTAGCTTGGTAATTGTATGAACGAGTTGGATTATATGTTGTGCTGTTGTTACTGTATTTTGGTGTTGATTTAAAATAAAAATTACAACAAACAACAACACCTAACAACACCAAACTGATGCATACCTGTTGTCTACGCCTCCCCCCCCCCCCCGAGTCCACCAACCTACCAAGCAAGCAAGCAAAGTAAATGCCCAGTCTCACCTTGTTTAGCTTGAGGTAGCAGAGGGCCCTGTTGGTGAAGACTGCAGCGCGATCAGAGAACAACTCCAGGCACTGGCAGTAACACTGGGCCGCTGCCTCGTACTCTCCCTGTCAGGCAAGCAAAGAGCAGAGCAGATGCTTCCATTCTCCTACACCGACAATTTACAGAGCACCACTTTGCAGAACAAAGTGCCAAATGGACTGAAATGGATCACTGAACAAGACCATTAAATGCCCTGCAAATATGTGGGAGTGCACACAAAACGCCAGACTTGCTGGGGTAGGGGGGGTAGGGGGAGGAAAGGGGGGGGGAGGAAAGGGGGGGGAAGGGGGGAGGGAGGAAAGGGGGGATGGAGGAAAGGGGGGATGGAGGAAAGGGGGGGGAGGAAAGGGGGGAGGAAAGGGGGGTAGGGGGAGGAAAGGGGGGGGGGAGGAAAGGGGGGTAGGGGAGGAAAGGGGGGGGTAGGGGGAGGAAAGGGGGGGGAGGAAAGGGGGGTAGGGGGAGGAAAGGGGGGTAGGGGGAGGAAAGGGGGGTAGGGGGAGGAAGGTGTGGGGGGAGGGAAGTGGGGGAGGGGGGGGAAGTGGGGGAGGAAGTGGGGGAGGGGGGGCCCCCTCTGAAACCTTCTAAAAATTACCCACCAAAAATGAAATGGGCAAAGTGTAGGGCCTTTTCAAAGCCACAATTCAGTGCAATCCAAATTTTGTGCTCCCAGTTTTCCCACTGTGCTGTAATGCTGCACACACAGATGGAAGCAAATCTGAAGACAGTTCCCAGCTCTCGAAATTTGAAATTTATCAGAGAAGAACTAACAAAAAAGGAAAAAAGAAAGAAATTCAAGCATTTCTCCCTTCTGGTACCACCGTGACCTTCACTGAAACAAATGAAGACAGGTAAAACTTAACAAAGCTTCTCAACACGCACTTTGTATAAACTCACTCAGACTTGTCAAGACTCAGAAAAAAAGCCAACAGAAAAGTTGTTTCACCAAACACAGTCCTACAGCTGCAGAACCACTGAAATGCTGATTTGCTAGATCAAGGCACGTGATCTGCTACAGAGAATAAAAATGCATTCCTGTGCACTCACCTTTTGCACGTGTTTGTTGCCCTGAGCTTTGATCTCTTCGAAACGCTCTTCCGCACTTGGCACCTTCTTCTCAGGCACCTCTTTCGTCACTGCCGCTTCCCGCTGTGCTTTATCCTGACTCTGCGCTTGGACATCTTTGACAGCAGTGGCACTGTGTGCAGACTGCTTATTGGGCTGTGGCGCTGGAACGTTTCTCTTGCTGGACAACTGCAAGAAGTTTGAGTTCATTGTTGCTTTATGTCCACAGAGACTGTACGGACTATCAGGGACAGGGAGCCCAGGATGGTCACCTCAACTTTCACACAGCTCCTGACCTCTGAAACTTTCAATGTTGCTTTACGTCCACAGAGACCTTAAGGACTATTTGGCCGGGGAGACCAGGATGGCCACCTCAACTTTCACACAGCTCCTGACCTCTGAAACTTTCACTGTTGCTTTATGTCCACAGAGACCTTAAGGACTATTTGGCCGGGGAGACCAGGATGGCCACCTCAACTTTCACACAGCTCCTGACCTCTGAAACTTTCACTGTTGCTTTATGTCCACAGAGACCTTAAGGACTATTTGGCCGGGGAGACCACGATGGCCACCTCAACTTTCACACAGCTCCTGACCTCTAAAAGCAAGAAGCAACATCCCTGGATTCCTCACAAAGGCAGACTGCACATGTAAGCCCCAAGGACACGACCCCGAAAGTTTCATAATACAACCCACAGAACTCAGTAAAGGCTGTAGGCTTCCCAAGTTACAAGAACTCTTTCACACACATGCACTGAGACACACTGATCTACAGGCTCCTGCCAGGCACTTTGATTCAGTCACTGACACCCCCTTACACCCACACAGACACCCAAACATGTTAGAGCAAACATCTCACTCATACACAGCTTTACAGACCCTTCCACACACTATGGTTCAGTTACAGACACTCCCTTACACCCACACAAACACCCACACATATTGTAGCAAATATCTCGCACATACACAGATTTACAGGCCCTTACATGCACTGCGATTCAGTTACAGACACCCCTTTACACCCACACAGACATCCAACCATATTGTAAACATATAAGTTATAACACACAAATGTCAAAACACACACACACACTCAGAGATAAAATTAACGCATATAAGCAAACTTAGACACACCACACACATTCAAGCACACAGACCTGCACTCACACAGTCACACTACCCACCCACAAAATCGTACCTCATCTATTATCTCTGGAACATCCCACTGTGAGACTTGGACCAGGGGAGGCAACTTCTGCCTCCAGTCGAGCCCATCTCTGTTCTGGAGGGAATGCTGACAGCGTGACGCCCCCTGGTGAGCTAGTACTGTGGAGTGGTCTATGCTCAGGGCGTGTTTGTAGTCAACGTATGCCAGGTGGTACCTGCCATTGGCGTTTGTCTCATTTCATTCACTCATTTTTTTCATTCAAATTCATGGATGAACAGAAAACTGAAAGCTGCATTACTTGGGAACATCTGCAGTCATGTATGTAGATGTGAATAGGAACCACACTATAAAGTTAAAAAGTGAGAGGGAGGGAGAGAGAGAGAGAGAGAGAGAGAGAGAGAGAGAGAGAGAGAGAGAGAGAGAGAGAGAGAGAGAGAGAGAGAGAATCTCAACCTCAGCAGAAGGGGGGGGGGACAGAATTGCACAGGGTGATGACAGTATCAAGATACATAAACCCTCCATGTAAATTGGCATGAGAAAAGGACAAGCCAGCATGATCAAGCATGTATGCACACACGTGTGCGTGCACACACACATGCACACAAAAAGCATGCACACAAAACACTCACTTTTCCAGCGCCTCATATGCAGCAGCTCTTCGGAGTAGGGGTTTGGATGAATGAGGGACAAGACTGAGCGAGGTTCCACAGTCTGTGATGGCTGAGTGACTGTCTCCAATCTTCAGGTAGCAGGCAGCACGATTACTGTACATCAGCGACAAATTCACCACCTGGTCGGATGCTGATAGACATGAACAGAAAGGAGAGGTTTATTTAACTCCTGGAGCCCTGGATACCTGCCTTTTACTTAGCTCTCTGCCCTGACTTTCACTTCAGACAACCCTGAAATGGAAACAAACAAAAACCCTGGTCTTCAGATTGAATGAAGCAGGGTTGCTTACATCTGAATTAGACAGCAGGAATAAAATGTCAAATAAACCAAATGTCAAAATTTCACCAACCCCAGCATTAAACAGTGGATGTCAAAAGGCAGTCAATCAGCATGTGATCACATGGTTGTGAAACAGACAATGCAGTCAATCAACATGCTATCACATGATGGTCAAAAAGACAATGCAGTCAATCAACATGCTATCACATGATGGTCAAAAAGACAATGCAGTCAATCAACATGCTATCACATGATGGTCAAAAAGATGTTGAAAAAGACAATGTAGTCAATTAACATGCTCTCACAAGATGTTGAAAAAGACAATGTAGTCAATTAACATGCAACTACATGATGAAGAAAAGACAACGTTAACAATCATAAGGCGGTGAAACCATGTCAACAATTACAGGATGGTGAAAAACATGTCAACAGTTGAATGACTGTGAAAATCAATGGAAAGACTGCTGCCACTTTCAGCTTTGATGGCTTATTAACAGCTGTGGCTCAGGCAAGCAAAGACCCTGACCCCTTCGTGACACTGACCTGTTTCCAGCTTGCCGATGATCTCTGTGTACACTTGGATGGCTTCAGGGTACTGCCCACAGCGGAAAAAGTTGTTGCCCTTCTCCCGCAAATCCGCCATGGCAGGAGGGAAGGCCTTCTGTACAAAAACTGGTCGGGAATGATTCGGTTCTGGCTCTGTGGTGCCTCCGTCTGTGTCCCCTTCTGCATTCTGCGCAGATTCAGGTGTGTCCTCGCTGTTACTTTCTTCACTCTTCTCATCTGATGAAGCAGCCGCTTGCTCACAGACCTCACCTCTGCTCTCCTCTTCCGGCCTGTCACCTGAAGGGGCGACCGTTTGCTGCCTTGAATCCGACAGCGCCTCTGCATGCGCCGTCATTGCATCGCCTGAACCTGCGGACGAGCCTTCTTGGCACGCTTCCGCTCCGGCACCATTCTGGGGTCTGCCTTGGTCAGACAGAATGTTTGTGGCCACCAGCTTCGCCTTCTGGTCCGCGACTGTGTGCTCTTGCTGCTGCTGCTGCTGCTGCTCTTGCTGCTGCTGCTGCTGCTGCTCTTGCTGCTGCTGCTGCTGCTGCTGCTGTGCTGGTTCCACCTCTTCTTCACCCCAGATGTCCTTGTTTGCCTCAGACTCCACGCCCCTACTGGTCTCCTCCTGTTGTTCCCTGTCTGGGCCTGTCGGCTGGTTCGGCACTGGGACACATATTGAAAGATCAGTTACCAAAGAGCACAGTGAAAGAGCCACTGGGACACACAGTGAAAGATCGGTTACTGCAAAGCACAGTGAAAGAGCCACTGGGACATACAGTGAAAGAACAGTTACCACAGAGCACAGTGAAAGTCACTGGGACACGCAGTGAAAGAACAGTTTACCAAAGTCAAAGAGCACAGTGAGAGTCACTGTGACACACACTAAAAGAACGTTTACCACAGCGCACAGTGAAAGAGTATTTAGTGAAGAGCACAGTCCATGAACATCTACTGAAAAGCGATACACACTGGGCTGGGTTGGCACCAACACAGGGGCTCACAGCACACGAGAAAGGCAGCTTCACTGGCATCAATGGGAACAGCAGACTACACACTGGGCTGGGTTGGCACCAACACAGGGGCTCACAGCACACGAGAAAGGCAGCTTCACTGGCATCAATGGGAACAGCAGACTGCCAAGCTGCATGTACCAAACTGGTCTGTCTGCAGCAGGGTCCTTTTTATGCCTCAGTGCAACTTGAACTAAGTGACACCTGCCATCATGTGCTTTTGTTCACAGTTGTGATGAGTGTGTTCTTTCTACAGTGGCACCTTCTCCTGAACCACGCATGCGCACACGGCAACATGCACACTAACATGCACACCTTCTCACACACACAGGCACACGCACACCGAGGCACATACCCTCTCACACACACATAAGCATGCACGCATGCACACACACACACATACACACACAGAATCACATGCCCTCCCACTCACAGGCACATACACACAGAGGCATATGCCCTCTCCCACACCCACACACATGCATGCAAACACACAGAGGCACATACCCTCCCACTCACAGGCACATACATCCAGAGGCATACGCCCTCTCCCACACCCACAAACACACACAGAGGCACATACCCTCCCACGTACACACCCAGAGGCATACACCCTCTCACACACAAGCATGCAAACACACAGGCACACAAACACCCTGACATGCCATAGAAAGAGGTCCTCATAACACACCTTCTGCCTTGTTGGCTGGTTCTGGGTCTGAAAGTCTGGCATGGGGCTGGGCAGCCAGTGCTGCTTCTTCTGCATGGCCATTAACCAACGGAGCATCCTTTCCTTGGCCATCCGGTTTCTCCACAATGATCTCTTCTGTGACGTCTTCATCATCATCCTCGTCCTCGCCATCCACTTCTTCGATGATCATGCGTCTCCCTGACTGTTTGCGCTCCTGTGCCTCCTTTTTGGCCTTCTCTTCCAGGGTGGTTATCTCCTTCAGCAGGTCCTGCACAACACAGAAGGGAGAGGTCACTTGACAAATACAGCTCCATTCTTAGGTCACACACATGGTTAAGAGAGGTAAGGAGACAGGCACAATAGGGAAAGAGACTGGGTGGAGGTGGTGGGGGGGGGGGGGGGGAAGAGAGAGAGAGAGAGAGAGCGTGCGAGAGAGACAGAGTGAACTCAAGCTCAAAGAGAGAGAGAGAGAGAGGGAGAGAGAGAGAGAGAGAGAGAGAGAGAGAGAGAGAGAGAGAGAGAGAGAGAGAGAGAGAGAGAGAGAGGTCGGTCACTTGAGAAATACAGCTCATTCTTAGGTCACAGACAGACAGATATATGCTGAGCAAGAGAGGGGCAATAGGGGAAGAGACAGGGGGTGGAGAGAGAGAGAGAGAGAGAGAGAGAGAGAGAGAGAGAGAGAGAGAGAGAGAGAGAGAGAGAGAGAGAGCAGAAATTTGAAGGGTAATCTACTTCTTATAAACATCTTTAGACTTTCCAGTTTGCTTCCACCCAAATAAAAAGACTAAGTCTGTATCTGCTTCATGCACACTTTGGACATGCCAGAGTTCTGTGGCTCTTGACACCCGCGCTCCATCCCCATTGTGATGAGCATCCCGCATAAGTGAGTTCAAAGGTACCTGAGCAGTCTTGTTGTTGGACTCCAAGGCCAGAACAGCATCCAGGTCTGAGCGAGCTCCGACGTAGTCCTGCTTGCCTTTCAGAGCTGTGCCTCGGCGCAGAAGCGCTGAAGGAATGAATCAAGGTTGCTAGTAAGATAATGAAGATGCACTCAAGAAAGTCCATACACATGCATAAACTGAACATAAATGACCCACATAAATAAAGAACAATTTGTCTCAGTCTCAATCTCTAGGAATAAAGAATGAGTGAGAACAGTTTAAAAGAAATGAGCAAATTGAGCATTCCATGCTGACCTCCAAGCGCCACCTCCCACAGTTCTGTTCTGAGAAGCATTCAAGCTGGTCACTGTGCGATACAGTCTTGACTGGTGAAATGCCAGATGAGTTGAGCCTGCACCTAGTGTTCCAATGCACAAAAGTTGTCTAATATGACTGCAACTGCTATGACCATTACTTATTTTGAGGGTTTTACTTGGAATCCACCAGTCTTTCACTCAATACCTTTATGGCAAACACACAGCCATGCTTTGGGCTTTTGACAACCACCTACTCCTTCTGACATTCTGACTGGCTGAAGCTGCCTGAGTGACTGGCAGCCCTGAACCATCTCCAGTCACCAAGTGACACAGACACCCAGGTCAATCCACACCAATTGTTTCAGTATCCGTTCCACCCCTGTGTTACCGCAGTAGCACGTAAAAGATCCTGGTCATTCTGCCAAAAGTGCAGGTGGCAGGTTACAGCTAAACACGCATACACCTTACGTATGTGGCTTTGCATGAAGTGACATGGAGCATGGTTGTATGGTATACACAGGACTTGCGCCGAGATGGCTGCAGTTTCATGTGGCACCAGCCATGCCAGCGCTGTAATTACGCCACTTCGGTGGATATTAAAAAAAATGCGCTATAAAGCTAGTCACTCATGTATAACCACATGCGAGTGCAGTAAGTCTGCTCAAGAGAGCGGAGAATAGCGCTATATAAGCGATCATCAATCACTCAAACTGTCAAGTGCACAATCAGCCCAACTGTCAAGTGCACAATCAGTGTACCGCAAAAATAAACATCCTGGGACCCTCCACACGTTTCAGGGCCCTGCACAAAAGTATCACCTGAAAACAGCATGGGCTTGCTTACACTACAGTGGCATGGGGAACAAGTTCCTGGCAGTCTTTTCATTCCTTTTACTTGGTCATACCTTTGACATTTTGTTGTTCCTGTTTCAGAACATAGTTGCAGTCCTTTATCACCTCATTCCACTTGGACAACCGCAAGTCTGCAAAACATGTACAGAACACTATAGACACCAACAAGCCCTAGCCTGCTCTCCTCACACACACTGATATATTAAAGTCCCCTGAATGGCCGATAAAAGAGTGAAGTTCACTGGTTCTGCATAGTCGTTAGCTGGCAAAGGCAGAAGGAGCTACATCCAAATCTGCTTAGGTAGTCTGCAAAAGTTATGTTTTGAGGACCCACCGAGCAATACCCCCTCTCCCCCCTCACCCCATTCTTATTGCGATTAATGAAAGAGTGAAACAGACTGAATGGCTCACACTGCTGAACCCTTCATTGCTGAGTCCCTGTGGGGACCAACAATGGGGCACATGTTCCCACTCCCAACATATATGTCTACGTACAGGAAAAACAAAACACTCATTTTCACACCCTGACACACACCAAAATGACATATGCACACTGACAACACAGAGAGAAAGGGAGGTAGGAGAGTGGGGGAGGGGGGGGGGGAGAGAGAGAGAGAGAGAGAGAGAGAGAGAGAGAGAGAGAGAGAGAGAGAGAGAGAGGACTAACAGGCCAGAGCCCGGTTGTTGTAGGTGGCGGCAAGCGGAGTCAGGGAGATGCTGCGGGTGTAATACACAAGGGACTCCTCAAAGTCACGTGCATGAAACGCCTGAAACCAAGACACATCCAGCTTCAAAACAAGGTTTTCATTGAAACAAGACTGAAATTTGAAGGAAATGCCAACACCTCATGTCACTGTATTTGTGGGCTTCTCTGCATGACACACTGCACTATCTTGAGCAGAACTTTTTTAACCTTTTGTGTGTTAACGGTTCTGGTTTTAGAATGCTAGCAGTCATTCTTTTTTCCCCCTTTTTTCCAACTTGATGTCCTATTAAAATTTTGTAGGCCATGACTTCTCTGTTTTGGCAAAGCCACTCAATAAAACTGACCAGGCGACGTTACTGTACACTTAGAGGACTGTTACTGTACACTTAGAGGACTGTTACTAGCAGAATTCAAACCTGCTGTAAGTTGTTTTTTTGCACTTCTTGTACTTCCTTGTCCTCCATTTGGACTTTTCCCCATGGGATAATATGGTGTGCATTTTCTGAGAAGTGGCAGCTTTTAACAGAGTCCAAGGTACAGGCCAGACTGTTCCAGTCACACAGACATCAGTCAGTCTCACTCTCCGTACCTCGTTGCCCTTCTCCTTCTCTCGAACTGCTCGGGCTCTCTTCTCTGGGTCACTCATACCTGGCACAAGAAGACAGATCATTGTTAAAACAGGAGCAGCACTTTCAGCTTCGCTTAGCTTTTCTTCCTGGTCAACATATATTTGGACAGTATTCTGATTTGGGTCTGCGTTACATTCAAGCTTGATAACAAACTCATTTCTCACCAATGTAGCATCACTGAAAGTGCCTATGATGTTGAATGTCTTTTGATAAGCAGCAGGTCTTCAACAGCACACATCCCAATGCCTTGTTAAGCTGCCTTTGGCTGCCAAGCAGCTGAATTACACAACACATGATGAAACAAAAATCTCAGAAGCAGCTGAATACATGCTGTAAAACAAAACTGAACTGTAGTGTTTCTGATCTGTACCCCCAACCTACCCTCTGTGTCGATCTGGTGTGCTATTCGCTCAGGCTTGAAAGTGGAGGGGCCGACATCCGTGTTTTTTGCAGCTGTTTCCTCCACATCCACCTTCTCCAGTTCTTTGTCAATGTCAATCCTAAGTGCATACACACACAAAATGTTAATCATCACAGTATTGAAAAGGACAGAACACTATTTCAAATGGCATTTAAAAAATGAAGAGACACCCCCCCCCCTCCCAATTTTTTAAAATCTATTTTCACCAGCAAAGAAACCCTTTATCTGTTTTAATAGAAAACACACATTCCCCAGCTGTAGTCTGCACACTTTTTTTTTCTCCTCCTGAACAATTTTTGTTTTCAGTATAAAGCTCGCTGTACAAGGTGTGTGCTTTCACTGTCCTCCCCTGCCCTTTTCATTTACTTCTCTGAGCAGAGCACCCTAACTATGCACAGTGTATTCAGTATAAAGCTCGCTGTACAAGGTGTGTGCTTTCACTGTCCTCCCCTGCCTTTTTCATTTAGTTCTCTGAGCAGAGCACCCTAACTATGCACAGTGTATTCAGCGGACAAAAACATACCCCAGAAATACACATCCTACCCCTCCTGTTGCTGCAAGGGATCACTTCTCCTGTGAACTGATGCTGGCACAGCAACGCTGCTGCTCATGAGACTGGACTTCAGCTGGCTGGAACATGGTCCTGGTCTGACTTCAGTTCACTTCAGTTCAAGATGGCATCTATGTGCTTGCAAAAGCCCACATGCGTTCCACCCCATCTGTCAGAAGTTTCCCCAACATTGCCTTTGAAATGGTTTCAATGTTTGTCATGGTTTCAAGGTTTCACTGAGCTTTTTATTGTCTGATTGATGATGGCCCTCTCTGGTCCTTTCAAGGAGATTGTCTAGTGCTTCCTCTTTCCATGCCACTCTCCTCTAGGTGATCAATGGTGTGATGTCCACTGCTTTGTGCCTGCAGGTTTCAAGCTCCTCAACACTTTATATCTTCCAAGAAGCAAGCCACTTGTGAGGGTTGCTCTGCTCTATCCAGGGCAGCACACCACTGGAGTTTTCGAAGGTGGATGTCGACCATGGACACATTCCAGTCTGTGCTTCTCATTCCATTTTTTGTAGAAGTTCATTGAATCTGTGACTGTGTGAGGATGATGGCACGTGTGGTCTGACTGTCACCTCCTGAGGCAATCCAGCGTGGTTCATTTAGCTCTCTGTTGGGCGACTGCTTCCACCTTCATTGTCAGCGATGACTTGAGAGATGCAACTGGCCACACATTTTCTCTTAGCCTGCTCTAAGTTGCATGTTCGTGCACCCACCCCCCCACCCCCCTCACTTCCCAGTGATAAATTATTGACATAATGCAATGAAGGATGAGAAACCTGACCAACACTTACTGATCCCATTCCTTATAGGAGCGAGGCAAGGGTTTCTTCTTGGGCGCTGGCTTGTCAGTGGATTGTGAGGCATCCTCCTTCACCTGAACGTTTTGGGGTTAACATTAATATTCTGACTGGGCACTGTTCGTGTTACTTGTCAATGTCACAAAACAAATGAAAAGTTTCACCTGGAGGTACAAACCAGGACACAAACTATCATTGGTGGGAACTGCCACAAGTATTATTTTAGTCGTGACAAAAGTTTTGTTGTGACAAACACATGTTTGCCCAAGACAATGCCTACTTTAAATCCATCCCCCCCCCCTTTTGCTTTCAGATATATTTGGCCACAACTCCCCCCCCCCCCCCCCCCCCACACACACACAAAAGAGAAGAAAAAACGTTCTTACACAATAGCGCAGTAGTAAGAATAAGAAGTGTTAAGTCAAAAGAGGAAAGGGATTTAGACTGTGACTGTAGTTTCTGACTCCGCCCAAATAATTGGAATCTGATGTCCAGATCTGTAGGAACTATGGTGGAACTGTAGGGACAAACAGGTTTGCTGCATCTTCACCTTGCCATCCACAGAGATGACTCTGCTGGTCCTGACGGGAGGGAGACTGGATTCCTCCTCAAAGTCTTGGTCCTTGCAGCCAGGCATCTTGTTGTCAGCACTGGCACAGAACATCTGCTCTTTGTCTGCCATGTCGCTCCTCCATGCCTGGTGGGAAAAGTAATAAAGCCATTAACAGCTCTAACTGCCACCTTGTGAAAAGTCCTTCGAAACCCTGTCTTGTTAACTTGTTCAGCCCACTGACCTCTTGTTAACTAGTTCAGCCCACTGACCTCTTGTTAACTAGTTCAGCCCACTGACCTCTTGTTAACCAGTTCAGCCCACTGACCTCTTGTTAACTTGTTCAGCCCATTGACCTCTTGTCAACTTGATCAGCCCAATTACCTCTTGTTAAATTATTCAGCTCAATGACCTCTTCTTAACTTATTCAGCCCAGTGACCTCTTGTTAACTTACTCAGCCCAATGACCTCTTCTTAACTTGTTCAGCCCAACAACCTCTTGTTAACTTATTCAGCCCAATGGCCTCTTGTTAACTTACTTGGCCCAATGACCTCTTGTTACCTATTCAGCCCAATGACCTCTTGTTAAGTTATTCAGCCCAATGACCTCTTGTTAACTTATTCTGCCCAATGTTCTCTTGGTAATTTATTCAGTCCAATGGAAAAATGGACAAAGCCATTAACAGCTCTAACAACCACCTTGCAAAAAGGCCTTCCAAACCCTGTTTTGTTAACCTGTTGAGCCCAACGACCTCTTGTTAACTTGTTGTGCCCAACCACCTCTTGTTAACTTACTCAGCCCAACAACCTCTTGTTAACCTATTCAGCCCAATGACCTCTTGTTAACTTACTCAGTCCAACGGCCTCCCGTTAACTTACTCAGTCCAACGGCCTCTTGTTAACCTATTCAACCCAACGACCTCTTGTTAACCTATTCAACCCAACGACCTCTTGTTAAGTTATTCAGCCCAATGACCTCTTGTTAAGTTATTCAGCCCAATGGCCTCTTGTTAAGTTATTCAGCCCAATGACCTCTTGTTAACTTATTCAGCCAAACGATCATATACACATGTTAGATAGCTATATTTAAGTATACATACATGCTTCACAATGGAAAACAAAAATCATATATTTCTTTTTGATCAGCTTTACTAGAAGTAGAACACTTTCTGATTCAGCTTATCTGTTAGGGACCAGTAATGATGCACAGGCCAGCTAGGGTAATGTTGTACGTCCCATGAGAAACAAATTTACATGGTCTGCTCAGTTCCTTTGCAATCCTCGGATGGTTAAAAGACAGCATTCCTCAAAATCACAAACAATTTCAGCAACAGATTTGCGAATGTTTGACCTTTTTTAAAACTGCCTAAGGAGGTGCATGCTTTGTGTGAGATTTAAAAAAAGAGGGGGGATGGGGTGGGGGGGGTCTATTTCTATAGTTATGCTGTGATGAAGTTTTCTGACTGAAATCTTTGCAGCTCCTGTCTGGACTGTGTAATGTTCACAAAAGTGAAAAACAGGCAGACAGTGCATAAATTTGTACATACCTATGTACCTACTGGTCTATCCAGGTTATAAAGAATGCAGTGAATGTACAAAATGATGACACCTGTTTCTTTAGCAACATGAAGTTGATGACAAGAAACAAAAGAAATGAGGCCATCTTTGTGGATTTTTAAGTCTTGTGGGTAGGTGAAAGCATTATAATTTATACATTTTAAAGCATTGCATACAAAATGTGTGAGCTGAACAGTCGGTTATACTGAAAACAAACAATGGAGCATTCAGATTTACGTTCAATAAAACTAAAAGGAGGCTACTTTTACTCCAAGATATAATTTTTCAATGGCATTTTGCCTTTGACATCTCATTTGACAAAGATGTACTCTTACTAGTTCCTCTGAAAATTCACTGCAACTGCCCACAGTGGGTGTGGCTGTTTTGTCTAAATCTAAGAAGATGCCAAGCCAGTTCTAAAAAATGCACACAATTCTGTCATTTGTATGCTTTAACTAGCTGTTCAAACTTCAAGCGTGTGCGAGAAAACCTTACCTCCAGATCATGGTCCAGGTTCTCCCTCTCTGGCTGATCAAGATCACGTAGTAGTAAGGCTGGGTTATCCTTCCTCAGCACCCGGCTGCAATAGTTAGAAAAATGAGAGATGCCAGATTTGTCCATGTTAAATGGAACCAAACTAAAGAAGCATTATGGTCACTTATCAATAATACAACTGAAGTAAAAAACATAAGCACAGAAGTTTGTTTACTGTTGTCATTTTTACTAGATTTCTTGTTCTGTTTGTTAAATATCCAAGCTTGAAAGTTGTGTGTGCGTGTGTGTGTGTGTGTGTGTGTGTGTGTGTGTGTGAGAGAGAGAGAGAGAGAGAGAGAGAGAGAGAGAGAGAGAGAGAGAGAGAGAGAGACTGAGACAGACAGACTTGAGGCCATAATTAAATACAGAACAGTATCTGGTGGCCAAGATCTTACAACGATAACAACAGCAAAAAATGGACACCCACAACACAGTTCACTAAACTCTTCACCACCACCTCATTTCACTAACTTTTTCATCAAAGCTGTACAAACTAATGACAGTGACGTAGCACAGCACTGAAACTGTAAAAAGCTTATATGTAGATAGATTTCAAACATAATATATATAATGAGAACCAATAACCTTTTAGGATTGAGCTGCTGCAATTTCTCCTCTGCTTCTTTCTCTAACTCTGGATAACAGCCTTCATCTCCTGACCTGCAATGAAAAAATACTAACACTAGTAACAGTCACATGCATGCACTTCAACTTTGTTCAAGTCAAGCCGGAGTCAAGCTGTGAATCAAGAAAAAAAGAAGAAAAAAAAGCACAACAAAAACAAACAAACAAACAAAACAAAATTGACAGTGACACACACAAACACTCCTATGCTAGTAATCCTACTGGTCCCAGTCTACAACTCCAAAGCAGCAGCTAACATTTATATGACAATGGCCAGACAAGTTAGTAGTAATATTACTGAGATAAATTACAAACATTTTCTCCCTGAAGTTTACTACTTTACATTTTACGCAAGAGACTATTCTGAGTATTCACAATAACAGCACATTTTCAGGCACAGCATTTGATTTATAAGCAACTGAGTCTGTACACTATATGTCCTCTTATTTTACATGGGATGGCCAAATAGATACTGAGATAGTGGTAAGGAAATAACTTGTTCTTTTGCAGATACTGACATAATGGTAACACTAACAGTAACTTGTGTTTTTTTATGCCCAGTCAACCAGGACAGTTATGAATATCAGGCAGATACTGGATCTACCCAAATGAAAATTATAGTAAAAAATACATAATACCTCACGGCAATTTCCTTGGGGAATACTTATTTAAATAGTAACCTGATCTGAGTAAAGACTAAAAAGTAAAGTGAGGCAATGGAATCCATATCAGTTATCACAATTCATGACACATGCATGTTTTTTTACTTTTATCTTGATCACATGATACGTTCACCAAAGCAGTCTCAGTTGAAAGTGAAACTGAAGGTGTCTTCCTGACCTGTAGTTCATACCCACCTCAATACCCGGAGAATCTTTTCCAGTTCTTTTACATCACTACAGCTCCTGATGTAGCCATAGTCCAGGTGTGCCAGGGGTATATCATAGCGCTTCGTTGTCTCCGATTTGTAATAATCCTGAGTCATGGTGCTGGAAACTGTACCTAAAAAGACAGGCATCAAGAACAGATCATCTATGCTGCTGCAATGAGAGACTGCAGGCACAGTCATGATCTGTGTTTGGTCACGATATATTGTCCAACATCAACACTTTGAAGACTCTTGACACATTTTAGTGTAAACCTGCATACTGGATTATTTTGGTGTTTTCATAATCCAGCAAAAACTCTGACAAAGTGACATGGACTAGATTTTTCTTCCTGTCAAGGTCTGGCTAGGGCTCGGTCAGAGTGTTGCAAGTCCTGCAGCGATGAATTTAAACTAAAGAGTAAAGCAAAGGTGGTCATGTTCAGTGCCTTGGGTATTAATTTACTATTATTAAAATAAAAAGCAATAAATATGACAGTCTAAAGTTAAAACCATATGCATCATACATGATCTTGGTATTCATGTCAGGCGAGAGGTGGCGACTGGCTGCTGTGGCCCAGTCAACTCTGAAACTGGAAGGACTAGAGACAGTGTGAAGGGCCTGAAGAGACAGCCGTGTGTATATCACCATGTATGATCGTTTTGAATACGTACACACAGAGGGGACCTCGGTTTACAGTCTCATCCGAAGGACTTTTGTATAGTCAGAATTTGACTCGGGAGAAGACTGCGCAAAGCACGGCTATGTCACGCAACGGTCACCCGTCCATGTGCTGACCATGCTCGCTCGTGCTGACTTTCCTGAGTCATAAACTTTACTCCAGTAAAAGGAAAATACACACAATCACTCTAAGCACTATTATAAACAAAACATGTATTATGGTCAAAAACATCAAACACAATTTTGAAATTCTAAAGGTGGGCATGGAAATAATTGCTACCTCGTCGACTTTTTTTTTTACTGTCAATATTTCGACCTCAGCTAGCACCTCTTTCATTGTCACTAGCTTCTAAAATCGACTTTAGTTCAAGCGAGACATTACACAATAATACACTTCAACAAACCTTCACTGTATCCTCAATTTATTGTTCTCTGAGCGTTGGAAGACGACTGCATTGATCAGACAAGTTCGGTTTCCAAGTCACAGGAAGCTTTCGATTCCAAATCGAGGCTACGGAGATCTCGAAGAGTCTCTTCTCGAAGGAAATCAAACATGGCAGCTCACTTCTAAGAGTAATATTGGACTGTGAATTGCAGGCGTTGACGTCGAAATTACGGTAAGAATGCCATGATATTGACTGCTTTTGGTTGGCACTTGAGACAACACGTAGTTTTGATTTTTGGACAACCATAGGAATTATCCGATTAATTATGTAAGTCTCCTTACTCACTTTTGTTTTCTTTCCACCATTTCTTCGTCATTAGAAAGACGTATTAATAGTCCAATCTTCAGCCAAACCAGTAACCTCAACAAAACGAGGCAGACCCGTCTTTCTCCCCCTCCAAAATCTGTGCATTCATCTGGGTAAAACTAAGAACTATGAATGATGATGTTCGTAAAAAGTAAGAAATTAAGGGTCATTTAATTTCCAATATGCACGAAAAATCCACCAGTATCTTGAAGTAAACTTGTATAAGTTGCAAGGGGGGGGGGGGGGGGGGGGGGGGGGTCTTGTGGATTTCTTCTTTCGCTAAACATGTGTAAGGTTAATTATACTGAGATTCTGAAACAGTACTAAACAACCCTGGTACTAGTTCTAGTCCTAAATAACCCTTTTTGTTACAGTAACACTAACAGTTTCTTTCTTCCTTTCTTTTTCTTATGCCACTTTATAGGACTCTGCAGACCCCCCAGAAGTGCAGCAAAATCTCCGAGCAGTTTTCTGCTCATTGGTAGGGGGCTGCCTAACCCAAAGAAGAAGAAGTTCTATCTGTAATTATACTGAGATTCAGATATAATCAGAAACATAGTACTAAATAACCCTTTTTGTTGTGAACAGTTTAGTAGGTTCTGTCTGCCAGCTAACTTGCTAATTAAATGACCTTTATACTGAGATTCTGACACATAGTACTAAATAATCCTGGTAGTACTCAGTAGTAGTAGTACTAAATAATCCTTTTTGTTACAGTTAACAGTAACAACAGTTTCTTTCTTCCTTGCTTTTTCTTTCTTTTTATTACACCACTGTGAGTGTGACTTTATAGGACTCTGCGGATCCCCCAAAAGTGCAGCAAAATCTCTGACCAGTTTTCTGCTCATTGGTAGGTGGCTGCCTAACACAAAGAAAAAGAAGAAGTTTAGTAGGTTCTGTCTGTAATTATATTGAGATTCAGGATCATAGTACTAAATAACCCTTTTTGTTACAGTTTAGTAGGTTCTGTCAGCCAGCTAACTTGCTAATTAAATGACCAGTGACCAATGCACAGCCATTGTCAGTTAGACCCCCTGTGAGCCTGTGAAGATTGGAAGACTTGTTACTATGTTAGTCATTAGTGGTTCTAATTTTAAGCCAGCCAGCCAGCAGAGGCTTTCTTAAAAATGAAGTGACAACTGACAAAACTGACATACATACATATTTATAGATCATCTCAACATCAGGTATCATGGGCCAAGTGAAGTGAACTTTATGCTTGATAATGAATGTTTGTCCCCCTCACCCTGTCACTTGTGTTACCAAACTCAGTCAGTCATGCCTACCTGCATTCAAATGCAGCAGATCTATGCATTCAGTGTGTGTGTGTGTTCATATTTGATTTTTGAAGATTGTATTTCTTTTTTACTAATTAGTAATGTATAATAATACAAAATGTTTAGTAATAATATGCTTTGGGTTCCAGAGAAGAAGACAGACAGTGTCAAGAAGAAGGAACTGTGGCATAATCTGCAAAGAGAAATTCCACTACAGCAAGACCACGAACATGTCGCTGAAGCCAAAGCGGGTTGAATTTGATAAGATATGGCCTGATGTTCTGAAGACAATTAAGGGTGTGATCACTTGTGGTCCATGTGAACGTCATACATGGAATGAGCGGTTTAGGTATCCTTCTAATTCTATCCATTTAACTGATTTATTTAATTATCAGGTGCTTTTGGGTTGGGGGGGGGGGGGGGGGGAGGGGGGGAATTGAAGTGACAGTTGATCAACCAGCACTTGAAACTGAATGATGTGACACTTGATACTACTTTACTAACTTGTACTAGTAACACTAACTATGATGGTAGCATTCATTGCATGTAATAGATGTATGATCAGTACTACTAATACATGTGTCACATAATGATGGTTTCTCATACAACTTTATTGCCAAGTGTCAATGTAATTGCGCAAGGAATGTTTTGTGGAGCCAGGTGCACTCATCACACGTTCAGTGATTCACACCCATCATAAAGCAGCAACAGCAACAGCAAATTAATAGTAGTAATACCTGAGAAATCCAACAGCAAATTAATAGTAATAATACCTGAGAAATCCAACAGCAAATTAATAGTAATAATACCTGAGAAATCCAACAGCAAATTAATAGTAATAATACCTGAGAAATCCAACTGAGATTAAATCCAAACCAATTAAAGGATGTCACATCAAAAATTGTCTCTATAGGCTATATGGGGCCTACCACATAAAAGTTAATCACTTAATCAAGTTAATGCCCTCCAAATAAGAGCGGTTGCAGAAATTACTCACAACTAACTAACTTGACTGGCTTACTCCCACTGCCCTTTGTGACTCTGTTTTTCTCCCATCATGACCCTGATCACCTGCTCTATGATTCATTTCTACCCACCACGTAGTATCATTCATTTCTACCCACCACGTAGTATCCCTGGTTAGACTCAGCTGATACAGGAGTGGGCCTAGTGTAACTTGGCAAGTTTATTATGATGATGGTTTTACTGTGATTGTAATATTATTAATAAGATGCCATACTGTATACATACAAATACATGTACACTTTGTGTGTACATTCATCAGACTTTCAGTGATTCACGCCTTATGTGTCCTTACATGTATGTGTGTACTTTTACTGTATGTGTACACTAATGCATACATGTGTGGATGTATATTATGCATGTGTGTGTGTGTGTGTGCAAGTGTGTGTGTGTGTGTGTGTGTGTGTGTGTGTGTGTGTGTGTGTGTGTACACATGCTTATGTTGGTGCCAGTCACCTAAACAACACTTTGACAGTTGATTTGCTTTGTTTGTCAATGTGTCAGTGTCACTGACATTTTATTAGTAGTAGTACTCAGACTACTCATTTACTGATTTAGTCAATATTAGTTATTACCAAATTGCACATTTTAGTGATGTAATTCACAGCATGGTCAATGTTCAGATTGTGTCAGTATGTTGTGTTCAGTAATACTGTACACATGATGTGTCCTTAACTTTGTGCCAGTGATGTGTATAAGCTGTGTACCGCTCTACCTGAACCCCAAGGAGATCGTTTATACACAGAAACCAAAGCCTTTCTAGAAAATCACGTCAAAACCTTGTATGCTGTGAGTATTGAAGCCTTTTTTTACAAAATATTTTTTTAAATAATATTAATAAATTAATGTTGTTGTTGCACCTGTTGCTTTAGTGACTTGCTCAGTTGCTGTAAAGTATTAAGGAGCGTAGTGCTGATTAATAGTTTTGCTGCTTGAAAATTGCTGAAATATTGAAACTTTGTAGGGAATGGGTTGTAGGTGTTTTGAGGTGCAGTTGCCGAGTTAAGGTACTGTAAACTGAAGAATCCAACTGAACAAAATTTTGTGTGAACCCTAAAGTAAAAGATTGTGTTTTGTTTTAAAGAAACTGCCCCCCCCCCCCCCCCCCCAAACAACACCAAAAATGAAACAACATACAAACACATACACACACACACACCACACACACACACAGTGTTCTTTCCCACCTACCTACCTACCCTAATGCTAATGTTTTCCTTATAATACTACTGTAAGTGTAAGCACACTTTAAAAAAAAAAAAAAAAAGTTTTAAATTCTCAGCCATGATTCCATTGGTGCTGCTGTTGACAGTAATTCTGCTTGCTGTGTGATTACAGAAAGTGTGTGAAACTGATCACGATGTACTTGGATCCTATTATCGCTACTGGGAGAACTATTCCCGGGGCGCCAACTATCTCAACCAGCTCTATGGGTATGTTGACTGATGCTGTAAAACTTTCCAGTGCTGTTTTACTTGGATATTAAATCATGTATTTTTGTCAGTTGTTCTTACCTTGAAATGAGGATGTACCTCTGGTGGAGTTTATGTACCTTGTATTTACACGCATGCCAGGTGAGATTTACCTAGGCGACTCAGGTCTTTCCAGTGCTGATTAACTCCCTTGGGTGTTGATTCTGCCCTTACCTAGTTTTTTTCATGCTGTTTGTCTCATTGAGTCAAACTTTTGTTGCTGTGTTCCTTAGCTGAACAGTGGGGGTCATCCGGTGGGCAGTTGTATGTTGACAAATCACGCATTCCATAGGGCGAGAGGATTGTGTGCCTGACCACTTGAATTTTGTTCTTGTCTTGGCCCTGCCATGTGGGCAGCCACATGTACACACGCCATCTTCAGAGGATTTGAGTCCATTTTTGGAGGGTGTATACAGTTATGCAGCAAACTTATCGTGGCTGAAGATAATCCTGATTTGACTGTGCAGTGCATAACTCTCCATCAGAACATTTAGATTTCAAATTGTTCTCATTCTTATTGGGATAGTAGTTGATACCAAGGTGCAGAGATGAATGCCTAGTGACCTACTTCTGGTGCTGGGAATGTTCTCTCCCCCCCCCCCCCCCCCCCCATTTTATTTTTTTGATTGCAAAAAGTTGATTTTACCTGTTGCAAAGTTGCTATTGCTTTCCGTGATCTGCACCCTCTTTGCCCCTTGAAAAGAGGTTCCACTAATCTGATGTTATTGTTTGGACATTATATATATACATGTATCCTCATAGGAGGAGGATCATGCGTGTTTCCCATTGATAAACAGTGAGGGGGAACTACACAGCTAGTCACGCAACTTCAGAAACATGAGACCAATGGGATGTATACATGTACAGTCTGTAGTCTCCTGACATGCACAGTTTAAGAGCATTGTATGTTGAAATTATAAGCACTAAAGTTCAACAATGAATTGAAGCTAATTAAAGGTAACATGATCAAATTATCCAAATATTTCAGTTTGGCTGCCTGAGAAAGTTTATGATTTTTTAAAGACAACTATTTTCAGTCTTGGTTACGTAAATGTCATTATTTGAAAAAGAAAAAAGAAAAAAAGCAACAAATTATTAGAAAGGAAAAACAACAACAAACAAATAAAAAACAAAAACAGTCTGAATGTGTATATCTTATTCTTAAGGCACTTTTCCATTTCAGCTACCTGAATACAACATTTATCAAGAAGCAGAAATTCAGTGATGCAGACCTAAACTATGGGGGCTTTTCAGTGGACAACGTTGACCATATGCTGGAAATTGGAGAGGTGAGCTGGTTATAGGGCTGTGGGGAGGGGGCTCTATGGAGGGAAATAAACATGGTGTTGTACATCCACACAAACCACAAGGCTTATTTTATTAGGGATGGGACAGAGGGGGCACTAAGTAAACATGGTGCTGTAAATCTGCATAATCCACAAGGCTTATTAGGGGTGGGACAGAGGGGGCACTAAGTAAACATGGTGCTGTAAATCTGCATAATCCACAAGGCTTATTAGGGATTGGACAGAGGGGGCACTAAGTAAGTAAGTAAACAGGGTGCAGTACATGCACAGAAACCATAAGGCTTGTTACTCAATATTAGGGAGGTGACAGAAGGGGCACTAAGGAGCTGAAAGCAATGGGATTGTCCCCCCCCCCTTTTCCAAATGCTCCAGAAGTTAGTGAAGAGATGCTTCCTGCTTTAGAACTTGAAGTCATATTAAGCAGGTGAACGCCAGAAGAAATTCACAAGGACTTGATGGGGGTATTGTATCCTACTTTATTGTGGAATGAAATTCCCTTTTCTTCCTAATTGTCATGTTTTTCACAGCTTGGGTACTTCTCTTTGTGTTTAGGGTTCATATTTGAGTTATAAATTTAACAAACAAGTTTTGTTTGGCTTTGGTTTACAGCATTGAAATTATTTCTAGCTATTAAAAAACAAAAACAAAAATTAATTTTTTTTAAAAACTAACAAACAAACAACACCCCACCACAACATTTATATGTACTGTTGAATAATTTCTCTTCTGCTTGCATTTAGCTTGCACTGGACATCTGGAAGAAACATATGATAGATCCTCAAAGGGCTACACTTACAAGTCTACTGCTGGGTGAGATAGCTGGGTGAGTGCAAAGGTTTTTTGTGTGGGCACGCATCCTTGCAAACTGCAGATGTGAATTTATCCATTTTCCATAGCAACAAAAATTGTAAACAAGGTAGAGCACTGGCATTCTGAAACAAGATCAAAACACTCAAAAGATTAAAAAGAATATTTATTTATATCAGACAATTTCAGTAAGCATGTTTCGTGTTGTCTAATTAAAAACCCAACCCCTTTCTTTTTATATCTTGTTTTAATTAGACAGTTGTAATGTAGCATAATATATGTTTTGTAATGTCTAAATAAATTAAAATAAGCCGTCTTTTTAACCATTTGTGTGTTTTGATCTATTTTCTCAAAGTGGACAAAGAAGACTTCAGATCTCTTTCCCAAACACATCTGTGACAGTAAGAGCTGAAACCCGCATTGTCAAGGTTACGGAAAGGTTGTGAGAAAAACAACCAACAAACCAAAGGGGGGTGGGGGGGGGGGGTACATAATTAGTTTCCTCTTTTGACTGCAACAGTGTTTTTTTTGGGTGTTTTTCAGAGCTTTTGCCCTGGGGATGGGGGGAGTATTTTCCGATTTTGACTACATATTGTGAACATGGGAGGGGGGGGGTTACATAATTATGTGGGGGTTTACATAATTATTTTTCACATTTTGACTGACTGGGTTTGGGTACACAATTAGTTTCCCATTTTGACTGCAACTGTTTGTTTTTGGAGCTTTTGCCCTAGGGGTGGGGGTGGGGGGAGTATATATAATTATTTTCCCATTTTGACTGTGTGCATATTGTGAACATTGGTTGGGGGGGGGGGGGGGGGGGAGGATACATAATTATTTTCCCATTTTGACTGTGACTGTGTGTGTTCTGATCATTTGCCCTGCTGGCTTTTGTTCTCTCAGTGATCGGCAGGGTAGTGTGGTAATGGAGTCTGTGGTGAAAGGTGTGGTCAACTCTCTGGTGGACGTGGAAAACTACAAGAAGAAGTTGGCCATGCAGGTCTGTGTCCACTTCAGTTTATTTGTTTTCAGTTGTTCAAGTCCCATGCTGTTGATCCTGTGTGTAAAGTTATGTTATAAAGCTTGCATATAGTCATATTCAAGAACCATGCCATTGATCCTGTGTGTAAAGTTATGTTATGAAGCTTGCATATGGTCATATTCAAGTCCTGTGCTGTCAGTCCAGTGTGTGAAGTTATGTTATGAAGTGTGCGTATGGTATATTCAAGCTCCACTCAAGTCCCAATGTGCAAAGTTCTGTTATGAAGCATGCATAGTGTGAAGTTATGTCATGAATCATAAGTTTCTTTCTTCATTAGTTGATTCAGAATACCATTTTCTGTGACCATGACCCATCCTCAAGGTCAGAGAAAAGTGGGGGGGGGGGCACTTATACTTTTTTGTCTTTTAATACAACATTTCAAGCCAACAGGGTATTGGCATTCCCTGTTATTTGCATAAAACACCAAGTTGCTTACTTGTTTATTCCTTGTTATTTTGTCTTTATCAGTGTGCAGTATCTCACTCATGACTATGAGCATAGTGTGACTGTAGTTAAAGCTTCGGAATGAGTAATTCTGATGTTCAAACCAAAGACTGCTTTTCAGCTGTATGAGGACACGTTTGAGACCCCATTTCTTAAGGAGACGGGTGACTACTACCGCAGCGAGGCATCCCGACTGAAGGCAGACTGCACCTGCTCGGAGTACATGGAAAAGGTCAGTGAAAGAAACTGAAACATTTCAATTGGCGGGGAAGTTCTCAAGTCATGTGTGTTCTGATGCTGTGACAGCTTGGTCATTTCAGGTTGTTGGCTGGTTTCTTGGATGATTGGTCTGTTCTTTGATTCAGTATTTTGGAAGGGTACTTGCCCCATGGTTGGTGTGTTCTTTGATCCAGTACTTGGGAAGGGTACTTACCCCATGATTGGTCTGTTCTTTGATTCAGTACTTGGGAAGGGTACTTAACCTATGATTGGTCTGTTCTTTGATTCAGTATTAGGGAAGGGTACTTACCGCATGATTGATCTGTTTTTTGATTCAATATTTGGGAATGATTGGTCTGTTCTTTGATTCAATATTTGGGAATGACTGGTCTGTTCTTTGATTCAGTATTTGGGAATGACTGGTCTGTTATTTGATTCAGTATATGGGAAGGGTACTTACCTCACCCTGTGGGAAGGGTACTTACCCATAATTGGTCTGTGCTTTCAGTGTTTGGGACGGGTACTTACCACACCCTGTGGGAGGGGTACTTGGGAAGGCTACTTACCCCACCCTGTGTTGGAACCAGCACTGCCTTTCAGTCCTCAGTCTGGTATTGCTACTGCCCCAGTTACTGTGCTCGCTCATCATGTGCTGGGCCTGACCTGAGTAGACACGTAATGGCCATACATCGCGTGTACTGTCGCTCACCCGACAGGACAGCAAAGTGTGCAAGCTACAAATCAGCACAAAAGAGTGCCAGTGAAGCTGAAAGTGACCTGCATGTGTAACTGTCTTCCCTGCAGGTTTTGCAGCGCATCGACACGGAAAACATGCGGTGCACCAAGTTTGTGCACCCATCCTCCGTCCACAAAGTGAACCAGGAGTGCCAGCAGCGCATGGTGGCCGACCACCTTCCCTTTCTGCACGGAGAAACTGCTGAGATGGTGCAACAGGAAAAACACAAAGGTGGCCACTTCATATTTTTTTCTGTCAAGGGAATCTTATACCGATCATTAAGCAGACTTTTTTTTCTGAGCTCTAGGCATCGACCTCATGATTAATTTAATTTCACAGACCATTCTAAAGGGCATCTTTAGTTTGTGATATGTACAGTTTGTGTGTGTATATATGTCGACTGTGTGTGTGTATTTTTGCCCAATTCTCCTTGCTGGGTTGACTTTTAATAACTGTACCCATTTTAATGCTGTTGATTACTTTTATATAGTGCTATTTGTCTGCACTCTAGCAGACACACTGTGCTCACGTTGCAGGAGGCCTGGCATAGTGGTGGTCTTTGAAGTTTGACCAGCTGTCTCAGTCCACTGTCTGAGTGTGAATGCTGTGTCCACAGACCTGGCCAACATGTTTTCTGTCTCAATCACTGTCTTAGTGTGAATGTTGTGTCCACAGACCTGGCCAACATGTTTTCTGTCTCAGTCACTGTCTTAGTGTGAATGCTGTGTCCACAGACCTGGCCACCCTGTTTTCTGTCTCGACCCATTGCCTGACTCCTGAGTGTGAATGCTGTGTCCACAGAGTGTGAATGCTGTGTCCACAGGCCTGGCCACCCTGTTTTCTGTCTCGACCCATTGCCTGACTCCTGAGTGTGAATGCTGTGTCCACAGACCTGGCCACCCTGTTTTCTGTCTCGACCCATTGCCTGACTCCTGAGTGTGAATGCTGTGTCCACAGAGTGTGAATGCTGTGTCCACAGACCTGGCCCCCCTGTTTTCTGTCTCGATTCACTGTGTGAGTGTGAGTGTGAATGCTGTGTCCACAGACCGGGCCCCCCTGTTTTCTGTCTCGATTCACTGTGTGAGTGTGAGTGTGAATGCTGTGTCCACAGACCGGGCCCCCCTGTTTTCTGTCTCGATTCACTGTGTGAGTGTGAGTGTGAATGCTGTGTCCACAGACCTGGCCCCCCTGTTTTCTGTCTCGATTCACTGTGTGAGTGTGAGTGTGAATGCTGTGTCCACAGACCTGGCCCCCCTGTTTTCTGTCTCGATTCACTGTGTGAGTGTGAGTGTGAATGCTGTGTCCACAGACCTGGCCACCCTGTTTTCTGTCTCGATTCACTGTGTGAGTGTGAGTGTGAATGCTGTGTCCACAGACCTGGCCACCCTGTTTTCTGTCTCGATTCACTGTGTGAGTGTGAGTGTGAATGCTGTGTCCACAGACCTGGCCAACATGTACAAGCTGCTGCAGCCACTGCACCAGGGCCTGGTCGTCCTGCTGGAGAACATGGAGGAGCACATCAAAACGACCGGACTGGATGCTGTCAGGAACCTGAAGCAGGACAGCGTAAGTACCCTCTGGGAAACCTTGAGCCGGACATTCTAAGTCTCCTTGGTGGGGTAGGGTTGGGGGGAAGGGAGGGGAGGAGGGATGTTGGCAGTTGAGTGAGGGGGAAAGGTTGGTGCCCTGATCCCCAAAATTTGAACTGGCAAAGCAGTAGATCGGTAAATGCTCATCTTTCACTAGTGGCATGTACTTTTTTTCCCTTTTCAAATGCAGTTAAAGTGAGGGCTTTGAAACTGTATATGATGACAGCCCTTGAGTCATCTTCAAGATCTTAGAAAAGTGCAATAATAATTGAATATACCCATTTTTGAGCTTTGAATGTAGGTCAACTCACCGATTGCTCCTCTGGTGTGACGGTGTATTGACTGGGTGTTTGCTTTCCGTGTTGTGGGCTGTGATGTGTTGTGACGAGGGATGGTGTGCAGGTGCCCTCCAACTTCGTGGAGTCTGTGCTGGGGGTCCACAGTCACTTCTCAGAGCTCATCCGCAAGGTCTTCAACAATGATCAGCAGTTTGTGGGAGCCCTTGACAAGGTACTCCAAATGGTTCACTTAGGCAGCTCTCTCCTTCACCCCTCTCAGTCAGTGTGGTGTGTATGTGTGTGGGTGTGTGTTTGTGCATGTGTGTGTGTGTGTGTGTTTGTGCGTGTGTGTGCGTGCGTGCGTGCGTGCGTGTGTGTATGTGCATGTGTGTGTGTGTGTGTGTACGTCTTTCACATAGTTATGTTTGAACCCTTGTTGATGTGTATGTTATGTGTTAGCTTTGTTAAATTGTGGATAACGTTCTCCATCTTGATTTTTGTATGTGTGTTATGTTTGTTCAGCACTTTGAGCTGTGGGGTAGGTGCTTTACAAATTTCCATTATCGCAGCAACCACCGCGACCACCCTATTTATGTCTCTTTGCTTTGCTTGCAGGCGTGTGCGTCAGTGATCAACTACAAAAGCTCTCCCAAGGCACCCTGCAAATCCCCAGAACTGGTGGGTTCCAGTCCTTTTAGTTTTGGAGTTGTTGCTCTGAGGAATGTCTGCTTTGCAGTTCACGTTGTCAGGCAAAGGAAAAGAAGTAGTTTGGTGTATACTGTTTACCTTGGTGCTAGCTTTATGTTCCTTTACATCTGAACTTCTGAAGTTTCAATCAGTCAACCTGACTTCTCATGCTAATTTAGGCAACCATTACCTTTTTGCTAAAACCATGAGACCTTCACATTGGCTGTATTTTTAAGGTCACTGCCAGCATTAGGCCTGATCCAAAATTTTGGAAAAATATTTTAAGAAATATATGCTCCAAGATGAAATTCTGCATACGAGAAAGAGTTTGATAAATATCGTTGCTGTGTGGAAGAGGTAATGTTGTTGGCACTGGCTGCTTTGTTTTAAAGACATTTTAGTGCAGAAGGCAAACTGAGTGTTTATATGCCTTTTAGTCTAATTAGTGATAATTAATTTTTTTTAGTTATTCGTGTGTGTACTTATTTATATATTTGCTTGTTTTGTTTTTATTTTGTCCATCTGTACTAGTTTTCTTCCCTGGTTTTTGTGAAGGCTGAATTCACAGGTGATACATTTGTTGTCACAGAATGTAGACACACCCATCATGCACTACTCCATACTCCCATCTGCATGCAGGGAGACAACCACTGGCATGATTTGATGGAAATGTAAGAAGATGCACCCAACTTTTGTGTGCGCCTTTAAAGGCCCTGCCGTGTTGTGTTGAGGGAGCGAGCAGAGGGCTGTTGGCAGTTGTGTGTCATGCTTGTACCATCCTCCTCCTGGCAGTGACCGCTGTCAAAATGTGGACAGTCTCCTGACTTGTGAGGGTTCAGTTCAGTTCATTTCAGTGTTGCTTTACGTCCACAGAGACCAAAGGGACTGTTAGAGATGGGGAGTCCAGGATGGCCACCTCCACACAGCTCCTGAGCTCTGACGTTTGGGAGATTTGTGAAACATCTTTTTGACCTTTGGCCTTCTCTCTGAAAACCCAAGCAAGTCTTTGTCAGCAGTGGGTAGACACTTGAGTGTTTTTGTTGTTGCTGAAGTTTAAACTTTTGTTTCAGCTGGCCAAGTACTGTGATCTACTTTTGAAGAAGAGCTCCAAAGTGGTGTCTGAATCTGAACTGGATGACAGGTTGGCAAGATGTATCACTGTCTTCAAGTACCTGGATGACAAGGACGTCTTTCAGAGGGTGGGTTTCTAGCCAAAGTGCATTGGCATCAGAATTTTGTGATTTTTTTTTTTGTGTGTGTGTGCATGCTTATTATGTCTTAGACACTTGAGCAGGAGACAGCTGAAATATCAGTTGACACGGATACACCAAGGCATGCAACCTGGCCTGAAGAGGTGTCTGTGAAGGACAAACTGTGTGACAACCTCATGGCCTTGGAGTATTCACCATCTGATACGGGATCGAAGAAAAAGAAGCTGTTGAAAAATGTGTACTTTTCTTTCCGGGCCCTGCAAGACTGAAATGTCTGAGTGACAGTGAGCTAAATGGTGCATTCAAACTGAGCAGACATGTAGACGTACAACAGCACATGGATGTTGTCAGACCGTGAGGTTTGTTAGTTGTTGTCATCGTCAGTAAACTTGGAACAGTTCTTAATGCTGCAAAAGTTTGACAAGCTCTTTTTGGTGGTTTGCCTTTTGCAGTTTTGTGCTTACATGTTATTAGATCTGGAGGTTTGTCATTGAGTTGTTGTCATCAGTGAATGTGAGACAATGATCAATGTTGCACAAGTTGTTTATTGTCTTCTAAAATGCAGCCGCATTTTGATTTGTACATAATTATACAATTTTGTTAATGTATGCTATTTTTATCAATTGTTCATAATCATTGTCTTGTTACATGCAGTTGTATTACCTAGATCCTCTTTTTTTTTAAATCCATGTACTTCTTAGCTGTATATAACAAGACTGATTTGAAGCTTGTTTTTAAAGCTGGGACAGGCACCAGCACAATTTATTGTGATGAGTGTTACAAGTTTGACCGACTGTTTGTGATGGTTTGCCTGTTGCAGTTTTATGCACGGATGCTTGCGAAGCGCCTGATCTACTCCCTGTCGCAGTCCATGGACGCAGAGGAGGCCATGATCAACAAGCTAAAGGTAGGGCTGTGGGTTTGCAGCGCAGGGTTAGCTTGTTTGTTGACAGTTTCTCAGACCTGGCTGTTGCTTCACGTGACCGGTAGAATACGATTGCCACAGGTACATATATTTAGCCTTTATGTTCAAACATTTCACCATCAGCATCAGCAAAATCATGATTAGTTTTTTTTTAAAGGGGGGGGGGGGTCTGAGCTGGGGCTGATTGCCTAAGTTTGAACTGTGCTTGAACGAGTGTACAAGAATAGTGATTGGTTTTGTCCCATTAAAGTGAGCACTCTTTTTAACCTTTCACGTGTTTTGAACTTTTTACACGCAGCATTGCTTGTTTAGGTAACCTCTCCAGTAACCTCTCTCATGTGTCTGAAAAGCATGCATTTGTGGCTTAGGTCTGTGGTGCTGAACATGGAAGGTTATATTCTGGAAACACTTACGACTGAAAAGGTTAATAAAACCTTTGACTAGAGAACCTTTGACTCCAACATACACACACACACACACACACACACACACACACACACACACACACACACACACACACACACACACACACACACACACTTTTGGGTTTATTGTTGGGTTTGTGATCCAAACTGACAACCATGTGGAACTGGTGTTGGCAGCAAGCCTGTGGCTATGAGTTCACCAACAAGCTTCACCGGATGTTCACCGATATGTCGGTGAGCAATGACCACAACAGCGGCTTCCAGCACCATCTGCAGCAGAACGGCATGGAGCTGGACATCTCCTTCTCCGTCATGGTACTGCAGGTAATGCAGGCTAACTCTTGGTTCGCTGCAGGCACACACGTTGGGTCACCTGAGTTGGATTGTTTTCTTTCTTTTTTTCTGTTTTGTGAAAAAGAACAAAAGTAGGTGCCAGATTGATTACACAATTGTTTTGTTTAAAAAAAAAAATTGTTTCTGTTTTGTGACCAACAAAGTAGATGACAAAATGATTGCGTGATGTTTTTTGTTTTCTTTTGTTGCTGTTTTGTGAATAACAAAAGTAGATGACAGAATGATATCATTTTTGTTCGTTTTGATTTTTTGTGCAAAAGTGCATTGTATGGATGTTATGATGTCTTTGGTTACCGAGTTTAGTATACCTGGTGCTTCTTGCTGTGTTTAGTTTTTCTGTCCTGATATATCTGTAGCAGCATGAGGAACGGTGGGTCTGCTTGATTGTGTTTGTGAGGCTTTTTGTGCGCGTTCCTTTCTCTTTGTGCCTGATAGCCAAACCTCATCTGACGCTGGACTGTATTTCTTTGCAGGCGGGTGCTTGGCCGATAACTGGATCTCAGATCTTCCCCTTTACAATACCACAGGAACTGGAAAAGACAGTCAAAACGGCAAGTAGATGAGCTTGTGTAGCCCTTGATGAACAAAACACAAATGACCTTTTTTCTTTCTTTTTTTTAAAGTTCTCTTTATGGGGAAGTTACTGTGTCAGTGCGCATGGAGAAAAAACAAAAAACAAAACATCACAGGACCATATCACAACTCATGCAGTTACGTGGTAGTAGTTGAAATAGTTCCTGTTTTATTAATGATGTGGCTGGTTTGGGGTGAGGCTGATAAGTACCTGCGGTGTGCTTTGTGAAATAGTTCCTGTTTTATTAATGATGTGGCTGGTTTGGGGTGAGGGTGATAAGTACCTGCGGTGTGCTTTGTGAAATAGTTCCTGTTTTATTAATGATGTGGCTGGTTTGGGGTGAGGGTGATAAGTACCTGCGGTGTGCTTTGTGAAATGGTTCCTGTTTTATTAATGATGTGGCTGATTTGTGGCGAGGCTGATAAGTACTTGGGGTGTGCTATGTGAAATAGTTCCTGTTTTATTAATGATGTGGCTGGTTTGTGGCGAGGCTGATAAGTACTTGCAGCATGCTTTGTGTATGCTAATGTGTCAGGAAAAAGAAAATAATGCAGATCTTATAGGTTTAAGATTCTTTTATTGCCGCATTGCTGTGACCTGCCTCTGATGTTGATGAAGAAGTATTATGTTGTTAGCAGTGCGCAGTGTTGCTGCTGAGTGTCTGTGCCAAAAACCCTAGCACTGCTGTTTTCTGAGGCAGTGTGAAAATGAGAAGGTTCAGCTTGTCTGATGGCCTGTGTTTCCCTGTTGTGTGCAGTTTGATGACTATTACAGTGGAAAGTTCAGTGGACGGAAGCTGACGTGGCTACACAATTACTGTCATGGTGAGTAGAGAGTGGAGGGAATCAATGTCAGTGGGCTGCTTGACAGACTTTCTACCTTCTTTTTTCGAGGGGTGTGGTGGGGGTGGGGAGCAGGGAAGTAGGGGGGGAGTCGGTGGGAGGGTAAAAGGACATCACTGTGCAGAGCCAGATGTCACTTTGCAGAGCCAGACATCACTGTGCAGAGCCAGACGTCTCTTTGCAGAGCCAGACATCACTTTGCAGAGCCAGAACAGAAATGGGAGACGACATTGAGTAAAGAGATATCGCTTTGTGTTCAAAAGTAATTCTTCAGTGTTCAGATGTTGAAGCTTGATGGGTTAACTTAATGGTTTTAATTTGATAGTTGTGCTACAAATGGGAAGAGTGCTAGGGTGACGTTCAGCAGGTCCTTGGTCAAGAATGCATAGAGAATCATAAACAATAAAAGACTTTTAACACACACAGCACGGTCAGTGAAAAGCCTTTTCCTGAACTAGTTTGGTTTTGTGATGGTGCTGAGTTGTGGAGCTTTGTGCCCTCTGCAACTGCAAAATGTCTCTTTAAGTGCTTTTCTATGACATCAGGGGTATGTGGTCCCCCCTCTTCCTCCACCACCACCACCAACACCAACAACAACAACAAACAAACCACACACACACACATGCATGTGGTGAAATTCATTAGTAACTTTCTTCTTCTTTTTTTTTTTTTTTTTTTCTCTTCCGGGGTGCATGTTTTGTCATTTCTTTTCTTTTCTGATTATAATACCCTTTAAGTTTGGACAGTCATTTTTGCCAGCAACTTAGATC
>OY757542.1:1909690-1947382 GCA_963584105.1 Alviniconcha strummeri
CTTTTTTTAAACTTTGTTCTTATTCAGTTTATATTATGAAATAACAACAAAGACGTTTTTCTTTATTTTTTTGACTGTTTTTATTCGGTTTATATTACGAAATAACAGATACACCATAAATCACAGTTAATCACTCACAGTCACTCACAGACAGCTGCAAGGCATTGAAAACAAGAAAACAGTTAGACCAAAACATTAAATCCTGAGAGCAAATAACTCACCCCCAGATCCCCCCCCCCCCCCCCATCCCCAAACAGCATGCAAAAGAAAGAGGTTGAGCGATGCAACTGTTTAGTTATTTACAGAGGTTGTGTCCTTACCATCTAATTACATGGCACAGACGTAGTACTGTTAAATGTAAAGGGTCTGGACTGAGGATTTCACAGAACTTTTCTTCATTTCCTTTGCCCAGAGATGCACGCACGCGTGTGCAGGCTGGCAGGCAGGGTTGGGCGCATGCAGATCTGACTCCGGTGTCGTTTCAGATTTGAAAAGAGTGTTAAATGTGCACTGACTTTTGACAGTGCTTTTGTCAGTCCTGGCGAGACCCTGCGTGTTTGGCTGGATTTAGAATGTGGCCACTAGATAACCTTTACAGAAGTAATGGAATCAACGCATCAAGGAATTGATTAGCACTTGAAAGATGTCGCACAAACACAACAACAAAGACCAGCGTCACCTACAGTAACTCATCTGGCATGTACGTAAGCACAAGGCACGTAAACTCAACCAGAGGTACATTCTCAGCATTTTTTGGACAGAAATAATGTTCCGGAAAATTCTGAAATTGTGGAAGTACCTGTGAGTGGACCTTTACTAAAGGCAAGAAGCTGGACCCAGACCCTGGACTTTCCTGTTTTTCTTTTTTGCTTTAATCCGGTATCAATAGCTTAGATGGCCTGGTCGATGATAGCAGCATGTCCTAGCCTTGCGTGCTCTTTTGACAGGGGTCATATTGAAGAGACTAACTGTTGAAAAATGTGTGTTTGATGCTTGTGTATGTATGGTTTGTTTGATTTTTGTGTAGGGACTAGTTTTCTGGATTGACTTGAGAAATGGTTTATTTATGAGGACAGTTTTTAAATGTGAATTTGTTTATTAATTTTCCTGAGGTGACCCCCATGCAATTGACAAGATGTTAAAATCCAGTCACTAACTAACTAACTGGACATAAGTGTGTGTTGACCCCGCAGTGCTGTGGGCACGGGGGGCGGCCTCTTTCCACTTGCCCTGTTTGATGTGGTCTGTACTGTGTGCTGTCTACAGGATGTAGAGAGCACTCACAGTGCCGTGGATGACGATCGCAAGATGTTTCTGCAGGCAGCCATTGTGCGAGTCATGAAAGCACGCCGAGTTCTCAAACACAACATGCTTATACAAGAGGTGGGTACGCTGTGTTTGATTTTACTTATCTCTCTCTGTAACATGTGAAGAAGTGCTGCAATTCAGGAAATCAGTCGCAAGGCAAGGTTCCGAGTGTTTTTGTGTTTGTTTTGTATTGCATTGTAGTATTATTGTAATACAGTATTGCATTATGTGAAGTGTTTAGAATGAATGTGGATTTGAGCCATGCCAATACCATTTTGATTTGATTGATTTGAGCCTTCTCATGTTGTTGTTTTTTTGGTGTGTGTGTGTGCGCAGGTAATCACCCAGTCCACTCACAGGTTCCATCCCAACATCAGCATGATCAAGAAGTGCATTGAGACTCTCATCGACAAGCAGTACTTGGAGAGAGCACCCTCAAGCCCAGACGAGTACAGCTATGTAGCTTAGGTTTTAGCGATCCTGTTCACTTTGGCTCTCCCCACATGTGTGTGTGTGTATGTGCATGTGTGTGTGCACATATGTGTGTGTGTGTGTGTGTACACGTACGTGTGTGTGTGTGTGTGTGTGTGTGTGTGTGTGTGTGTGTGTGCATGTACGTGTGTGTGTGTACACGTACGTGTGTATGTGCATGCCTCTGTGTGTGTGTGTGTGTGTGTGTGTGTGTGTGTGTGTGTTGTGCACTCGGCATCAGAAAGTTGGAAGACTGAACAATGCTGGACCATGCCAGGTGTGAAATCGTCAGAGTGGGTTGTATTTGTCAGGAAACGGAGACATTGAGTCCCCCCACCTCCCACTTCAACCGCCAGATCACCGCTTTCCTTTCATTTTTCCCCAGTTCATTGGAGAGTTAAGAGACAGGGATGGAATGGACAGTTGGAGGCCTTCCGTAAAAGTTGGCATAGCTTTGTAGGGTTTGGCTGACTTTCAGAGCGGTCTAGATGTGTATTTGAAAGTGGCCAGAATCTGTGTTTTTTACCCAGCGGAACTGCGGCCCAGTTTCATTTGAACCGAGGAGTGTGTTTTCAGGTGGATTCCAGCCTGCGTGCTGCAAGTCTGGCAGGGATGATGTATCATGAGTGCAACAGTCCATTGTTATCGCTGATGTAGAGAAGTGTGTTGGTGCAGCAATGCATTGTAACCACTGATGTAGAGAAGTGTGTTGGTGCAGCAATGGCTTGTTACCACTGATGTAGAGAAGTGGGTTGGTGCAGCAATGGCTTGTTACCACTGATGTAGAGAAGTGTGTTGGTGCAGCAATGGCTTGTTACCACTGATGTAGAGAAGTGTGAATTGTTGGCATAATCCCCAACTTACTATTTATTGTCATTTTATGCAAAAATTTGCATATGCTGGCAGAGTGCGCGTTTTTTTTTTTTTTGTTTTTTAAGGAAATACATCGAGCCAGAGAATACATCTAATCTTTTTTTTTTGGGGGGGGGGGGGGGGGGGGGGGGGGGAGTGGGAAAAACGCTTGTATAAAAAGCTCATGCAAATTTGTGTTACGATGAATGAATGTTTGACTGTCTGTTGTGAAGACTTAACGCTGTTTTTTTGTTTTTGTTTTGTAGGCAGGTTGTTTTGAATTTTGCATAATTAGAACTCCTGTTTATTGTTAGACCTTCTTTGCCAGTTTCAGTGGCCTTCATTCAGTTCCAAGGTGACAGGAGAACTGGAAACATTAAGCTGATTTCCCCAGACAAGTTCATGTGTGATCAAGTTCAAACCATGTGTGAATGTTGCATTCAAATAGGCCAAGCCATGTGCACACATGTACAGTAGCTGAAATGTTATTGATTGCTTTCATTGGATGGTTAAAGTTCATGTGTGGGAAAGAGATGTGGAGAGAGATCTCAGTACCATTTGTTACAGATGTTGTCTTGTTTCCTGCTCAGTTCTTGACCAACAAGAAGAGGCCAATGGGGAAAAAAGAAAAAGAAACCCACCGAATTCCCCCAGCGCTCCCCCCCCCCCCCCCCACCCCTCCCTTGATCCTACCATGCATGCCTCCATCTGCACCACACCACCACCACTAAGACTGCTGTGAGTGTCCTCCGTTCACTGGTCAAGGGAGAAAATTCCTTTGAAAACAATGCTCAGCGCTTGCAGGAGTAATGAAAGCGCCTGTTGTGTCATCAGTATGGTCTTATTCGAGCAGCTTTCAGATTTGTGAAAGCGTTGCCGTTCACCTTGAAGCCCACTAACTGCAGGCACTGCTGTGGTAATGGTGGCCGGCACACACGTCACGCTGATGGAAGGCCATTTACCATTCCTGACTTGGCACAGCCTTCAAGCTTTCAGACCTGTTGACCACCTCACAAGTATCTGGAGTACTTCAACCAGCAAAAAAGTATAATCTCAGCCTAAAAAGTGTCGTTTGTGGAGAACACCCTTCCGGCATCATCCAGCACTGCTTTGCACAATGTTAGCCTCAGGTACTGTCACCTGTTCATTCTGGTTTTTAATGTCTGTGGACACATGTTGATGTGTGTGTGTTTTTTCTTAAAGATAAGGTGAAAGTTGTCTCCCCTGATTCCCTGAACCTTTAGTTTTCTGTCTTTTAATGGGTAACTCAGGAAATTCCTGCTTTTGAATGAAAGCAATTTTTTTCCCTAAGACGTCTTTTTGCTGAAATTGCATCACATTTCAGTATTTTGTGTATGCTGTCATGTTCAGTTGTCATTTCTTTTTCTTTTTTCTTAACTTGAAAAATGCCAGGAGTTGGTTGTACATTTGTCATGAAAAGTGTGGTCAGCATTCTTAACGCTTTACCATCAGGACCCTCATTGCTCTGATGTGACCCTGTTTGGTTGACAAGATGTTAAAGTCCATGAACTAACTAACCCACGCTGTTCTGATGTGACCCTGTTTGGTTGACAAGATGTTAAAGTCCATGAACTAACTAACCCACGCTGTTCTGATGTGACCCTGTTTGGTTGACAAGATGTTAAAGTCCATGAACTAACTAACCCACACTGTTCTGATGTGACCCTGTTTGGTTGACAAGAAGTTAAAGTCCATGAACTAACTAACCCACGCTGTTCTGATGTGACCCTGTTTGGTTGACAAGATGTTAAAGTCCATGACACACTACTCTGATGTGACCCTGTTTGGTTGACAAGATGTTAAAGTCCATGACACACTACTCTGATGTGACCCTGTTTGGTAGACAAGATGTTAAAGTCCATGAACTAACTAACCCACACTACTCTGATGTGACCCTGTGTGGTTGACAAGATGTTAAAGTCCGTGAACTAACTAACCCATGCTGTTCTGAGGTGACGCTGTGTGGCTGACAAGATGTTAAAGTCCATGAGCTAACTAACCCACACTGTTCTGATATGACCCTGTACTGTGGACAGGACCTTCAAATCCAAGAACTAACCCACGCTGTTTTGATGTGACCCTGTGCAGGACCTTCAAATCCAAGAACTAAATGAGGTGACCATGTGTGGTTGATGAGATGTTAAAATCCAAGAACTAACCCACACTGTCGTGAGGTCACTGTGCGTTTGATGAGATGTTAAAGTCCAAGAACTAACCTTCACTATTCTGAGGTGACCCTGTGTGGTTGTTCATATGTTAAAGTTCAAGAACTAACCCACACTGTTGTTAGTTGACTGTGCGTTTGATGAGATGTTAAAGTCCAAGAACTAACCCACACTGTTGTTAGTTGACTGTGCGTTTGATGAGATGTTAAAGTCCAAGAACTAACCCACACTGTTGTTAGTTGACTGTGCGTTTGATGAGATGTTAAAGTCCAAGAACTAACCCACACTGTTGATAGGTGACTTTGCGTTTGATGAGATGTTAAGAGTCCAAGAGCTAACTAACCCACACTATTCTGAGGTGACCCAGTGTGGTTGTTGAGATGTTAAAATCCAAAAACTAACCCACACAGGGTTCTGAGGTGAGCCTGTGTGGTTGCTGAGATGTTAGAGTCCAAGAACTAACCGACACTGTTGTGAGGTGAGCCTGTGTGGTTGATGAGATGTTAAGAGTCCAAGAACTAACCGACACTGTTGTGAGGTGAGCCTGTGTGGTTGATGAGATGTTAGAGTCCAAGAACTAACCAACACTGTTGTGAGGTGAGCCTGTGTGGTTGATGAGATGTTAAGAGTCCAAGAACTAACCCACACTGTTGTGAGGTGAGCCTGTGTGGTTGATGAGATGTTAGAGTCCAAGAGCTAACCCACACTGTTGATGGCCAGTACTACCCTCAGGATCTCCTTGTGCTTTTTCAGGATTTCAGTAAATTGTCAACTTCCACCCTTGTGTGTGTGCTCTGCAGCGAGTCTTGTCATATTGACACACCACGCTGGCTCTGTGAAAACGCCAAGTTTTGTGTGCACGTTTGTACACGCCATACATGAATTTTTGTTCATTCTTTCTTTCATCACCACTCCCAGGACAGATAAGCTGGTGTGCAAATTAATGGATCTGACCTTCCTGGCGTGGTGTCTGGCAAGCTTGTTCCAAGCCCCCTTAGGGTTGTGTGGATGGTAGCAGGTACACTTGCCCTGGCTGCCGTGATGACTGAGGATTCAAATTATTGTGATTTTGTACAGCAAGGAAACCTCCCCAAGCCCTGTACAGTGGTTTATGCTAATGTGGTTAATACTGCCCTTGACTGATGACAGCATGCCAGTGTTTTTGTACTTGAGTTCTGCACTCACTTTGCCCACACTGTTCTTTGAATTGCGTCAGAGTGTGTGAAGGGAAAGGATGAAAGGCATGGATGAGTGTGAGTGGCGTGTGTAGCATGGATGAGTGTGAGTGGCGTGTGTAGCATGGATGAGTGTGAATGGCGTGTGTAGCTTGGATGAGTGTGAGTGGCGTGTGTAGCATGGATGAGTGTGAATGGCGTGTGTAGCTTGGATGAGTGTGAATGGCGTGTGTAGCTTGGATGAGTGTGAATGGCGTGTGTAGCTTGGATGAGTGTGAATGGCGTGTGTAGCTTGGATGAGTGTGAATGGCGTGTGTAGCATGGATGATGGCCAAACCCCTAGCATCAGTTTGCAACATCCATCCTGCAGCCACTGCCATAATTAATGACACCAGAGGTCTCTGACAACTCTCAGCTAATGGAAAGTTGTTGTTGGTGCTGGTGCTGGCATAGCAGTAAGTAAGTTTGTAGCCAGCACTTAGACAACTCATGTCTCAGGCCACATTTGTCTTGTACTACTCATGGTGCTTATGCACCAAGCTGGTGTTTACTTTAAACCCAGGCACATGTGCCTCGTGTGTAGGCGCATGCTTTGATGCTGTGTTACTTCCATAGTCTTACTACCCAAATTCTCCACAAAGTTGACAGAGGACAGTGACAGTGTTACGACTTTCAGGGTCGACTTTGGTAGACAGATGCACAGAGATAAGGAGTGTCCCTCTAGTGGGATAACCAGTTGTGATGTAGTTTGGAGGATGGGTGTGAGGCTTGGCAGTGTGGTTGATGAATGCTGCTGTTTAAATGAGCGTAACCAGTTATGACATAGTTTGGAGGATGGGTGTGAGGCTTGGCAGTCTGGTTGATGAATGCTGCTGTTTAAATGAGCGTAACCAGTTATGATATAGTTTGGAGGCTGGGTGAGGCTTGGAATCTGGCTGATGAATGCTGCTGTTTAAATGATGTACAGGGAATATTTCTTTTTGTCTCTTTCAATATAGGTCACTGTGGAGGTAGTGGAACACACGATGCATGGATGGCTGATTGATATGCTTTCCATTTCAGCTCTGTATTTGACTGATAGACTGATTTTCTAGTGGTGCCAGTGATGCATGTATGGTAGGTTGGTTTTGCAGTGATGCCGGCAGTGTAATGGTTAGTGTACCACATTGACGTGCATTTGGATAGGGCTTGCTTCCGTGCCAGGTTGTAGATGTGTGTGGTGCAGAAGGCAGATGGTGGGCATGGCAGAGCACACCCGTTCTTACCTCTGCCCAAAGCACACCCGTTCTTACCTCTGCCCAAAGCACACCCATTCGTACCTCTTCCCACTTTCACCAAGCTTTTTTTCCCCTCCATCTGTCAAAATTTCCCAAACACACTGACAGTGTGGAAGGGAAACTTGGTGGTTCTTTCAGTGTTTTTGTTGTTGTTCCATCACTAGCACTGCAGTGCTGTCCAAGAATCAGATGAGATTTTGTGTGCGAAGCTGTTTGTGTACATGGATGCTGCAAGCCAGCTTCAGGGGTCTGATCTTGCCACACCACATGGGTTACGTGTCACTGACAGTTGTTCTGACATTGGGAAGGGAAACACCACAAACTTCGCTGCAGCCCAGAAGGTAGCATCTAGTGTCCGGTGAACATCAGTGGCCTTGTCCAAGGGCAGGCTGCTTCATTTGATGGGCAGCAGGTTTGGGTTGGGAATATGTATAGCTTTTGCATGGTAAAAGTCCACCCCCACCCCTGAAATGAAATAGGAATTTTATTTTTTTGCTGTTGTCAAGCAGGTTTGGGTTGGGGAAAATGTATAGCTTTTCCAGGGTAAAAGTCTGCCCCCCCCCCCCCCCCCCCCCACCCCTGAAATGAAATTCAGATTTTTTTGTTTTTGTCAAGAATGGAAATTTCTGTTTTTCACTCACTCTGTATTCTTTCTGTGATGATGGACAAAATGATGCCAATTTCCCCTTAGAGCAAGGTCGTCACTGGCATTTTTGACTATGGTGCTCTGTTGGGGGGGCTTCCCAGTTGTTGGCCTGGTCCCTGTCTGCCAGTACATCTCTCTTGACTCCCTAGTTTTGATCGGAGGGTGTGGACAGGTTCAGCCTTGCGAGGTGACTTTTATCAGAACACGCTGTTTCAAGTTCTGTGGCTTCAGCAAGAAGCTGCCTACACACTAAAGACCACAGGCAATATTCCAACTGACGCGTTTTATTGCACACGTGTGCCAGTGAGTTTCATTTGCTGGCCAAAGTACAGTGAGATGCGAGTGACGTGATATGAAAAGACACTTGCAACTGTGTACTCTTCAAGTTTATACACATAATATTAAAAGACACTTGTAACTGAAATCAGTTTGAAGTTAGTTATAATATTTTTATTTTTTTTAACTGATTGCTCGAGTTTATATACCTAATATGGCACTGTTTTCTGCTCTTGAGCAGACTCACAGCACACTGTTTGCGTGTGACTAAATGAACAACTTTAGCTCTAACAAAGAGCAAAGGAAAATCCCCGTTTCTTGATGTCAAAATGTGTATTGATCGCCCTGACATAACCCCACTGGTTGACTGGGTGTGAAACATCAACTTACTTACTTACCCGTTTCTTGCCACAAAAAGAAAAGAAGGGAGGAGGGGTAAAAAACCACCAAAACAACAACAACCCAAAACACAGCAAGTATTATGATGTAAGTTAGTATTGTTTGGTGCTTTTTTTTATGATGACTGTAGTCTTTCTGGGATGAAAGGTCTATCAATTCTAGGAGCAGTCCTTGGGTTCAATAACATTTGGATTACATCATTTTTGACTGCAGTTTGACATGCGTTAATTGATTTGATAGCATTAAAATTTGACTTGTGTACAGAGGATGACCTTGCGAGACTGGCTGTGTTCATATTCTAGAGTACATGTAGATGTTGATAGATAGGCAATGACTACTGATTAAATCATTGTGATACTGTGATTTAGTCACAGATCATTTGTTTACTTCTTGGCTGTTCTTAAAGAGTTTATCTACAAGTGTGTATAATATACATGTTGTGAGACAGTTTTCTCACTGCTAGTGGCTGGTTGTGTGTGTGTGTGTTTGCATACATGTGCATGTCATGTGTGTGCATGCTTACATCTGTGTGAGTGTGTGTTTAATGAGCAATGATAAAAATATGTACAGATGCGTGGCGCCAGGTCAGCGACTGGTTTGGTTACATTTCTGTGTGCATGAGGTTTGAATAAAACACACGATGCACAAATGCAACAGAGACGAAGTAATAATGGGGCTTGTCTGTAATACCTGGCATGATGGTGTACTGTACCCGTACATGTTTGACTGTTAACTTGAGGAGGGGGGTGAAAACAAGGGTGCTTTGACACCACACTTTCTTCCGTTTCCTCCTACCACCAACTGGACGTTATTTTTGTTACATCAGGTGTGGCTGTATACAAGTTTTGGGATTAGCCTTAATCATGTGTTTTCCTTACACATAATTTGTGATTGGTTTGACAAGTTCCGTTGGTAATGTTTATTTTTGTAAATGAATAAAGACTGCAGGTAACAATGTTCACGCTGTTCTCTCGTGTTGTTTTTGCAAGTAACAATGTTCACACTGTTCTCTTGTGTTGTTTTTTGCTCCTGTCTTGCATAAACTGTCCCAGACTAGTCACTCTCATCACTGTCATTTGGGGTAGGTGTAAAAACTGCAACAGGTAACAGACACTTGGCTGCTTTGATAGTTGACACCTTCACAGCGAAGATGTCATGGGTCAGTACTGATGAATATGGGAAGTGTGTCCCTAATAAGCCATGTGGTTTCTGTGGATGTTATGCACCAATCAACTGCTCATGTGTCAGCAGTGCCTTTAGTCTGTGCAGCATGTTTGCACTGTTTTTTCCTCTCTTTTGGGAGGACTTTTTATAGCCTGCTGTGGCAGACTGGGCAGTTTAAATTTATTTGAAAATGGAGTTGAAAAGATGCATGCTGCACAAATACACATACATGCATGCACACATTCACACACCATGTTCATCTGATGAACATCATTATCCATCAGCAATTTGTTGCTGGATGATTGATTTTCATTTGCCAAAAGTGCAGGTGGCAGGTTACAGCTAAACACACACCCCACATCTGTGGCTTTGAATGAAGTGACACTGTAAACTGGTGCAGAGTTGTTTGGTGTCCAAAGAACATGCGCAGAGGTTGCAGCAGTGTCACATAGCACCAGCCATATAACAAACCAAAACAGTGCTGTAAGTACACCACTTTAGTGGATATTTTTTTTAAAGGATACAGCGACTCATTCAGAATTGCATGCTACATGTACATGAATGCAGTCTGTGCTCAAGAGCAGAGAATAGCACTATATAAAAGCAACCAATAAAAAATAATCAACAAACACAATCAGAGCTCTTTCATGTCAATTAATTTTATTGGAAAGGAAACTTTCTTTTACACTGTAATAGTAAAAAAAAAAAAGGGGGGGGGGGGGGGGGGGGAGGAACCAAAAAGTGTACATTAGCCTTATAAATTTTCAAAAATTGTGGGGAATTTGAAGTCCTCTGATCAAGATGGGGTAAACAATAATGGCACCAAATAAGATTCTAAACAGTAACCATAATTCCCTTTCAAGACCATGTTGATTTGACAGGTATACTTCATCCTCAAATGCATGTGCAATGCATAAAAAACCCAATGCAGTCTTCATACTTAGCAAGTACCATGCCACCCAGTCCAGTCAGTGTGTGCAATGTTTCAAAGTTTACCTACCGTGATACACTGGGATGATAGTTAGCCAAGACAACAGCTACACCAGAGTCTTCTTCAATTTCCAAATGGGTGTGTGCAGCCAAAACTGAACATTAACTCCACATACTTTTGAATTTTATCCTTTTTAGGAGGCTTTGATACATTCAGTTTGATTTTCTGTCGGTCCAGTTTCTGTGCCAGATGACTGATGATTCTCCATACTTAATGCCCAGTGAACTGCGAATATTGTGCTGGGATGAAACACAAGCCATTAAATCAAAAGCAGAGTCTGACTCACTAGCCAGACAAGAATGGAAGATAAAGTACAACACTGAACATGAGTCAAGTGTGGATTGGACCTAGAAGCCTTTCTGTGCAGTCAGGGGGAGATCAAACCAATGGTGCCTCATTTGGTTACAGTGCATGCACACTCAAGTCACTTTGAGGCACTGTACTAATTACATAGGACATCACTTTTCCAGTTCTTTTCATTAATTATTATTGTTACCTTTTGCTTTGTTGAAATTGTTGAAAAAAATGCAGTAAAAAATTGTCATCCAAAGTTTAATAAATGGACTCACTTGCAAACACGTCATAAAAGATCACTTTAATACAAGATAGCTTAGACAGAAACATGCATACTGTACTTATTTCTTCTTTTTTAAACTCTCCTGGAAGATAAGACGGGAGTCAACCTCCCCTTACAAGATACATTTATGTAACATTTTGACTAGTAACGTTTGTAAATCACATTTTGTACTGAAGGGTAAAATGTATACTGACACATATAAAACAACATTTGGACAGGTTTTAAAATTTAAAAAAATTAAATCTCAATATCATGTGTTGAAGAATTTCAAAATGTCATGCCTAATTTAGAGTAAAAGGGCATCCTCTACAAATCTGAGTGATGTACGTTGTGCATATATATCTGTGTGTGTGTGTACAGCTCTCTCCACAGCAAGGTGTTTATATCTGGGGAAGGAAAGGGTGACGGATTAACTGCAGTCAACGTGTTTGCCTTTTCAACTGCTCTTGCTGCGTCAGAGCCTTGCCTTGCATTAGGCATAAGTCACACTTATCACTCAGCGTCAAGCGCTGGTCAATCCATCATTCAGTGGTCCGAATCAAAATAATTAGGAATCATCATTGTGATGTTAACCCTCTCCCCCCACCCCACCCCCATGTCAACTCACCCACACAATACTGTATCCTTGCAAGCCTTGACCAATTATAAAGTTTGTGTTTTTGACAATTGTTTCTTTTCTAATTTGTCCATTCATACTGCTTGGTTGAAATTTTATAACACCTCTCCACATCATTTATGGGATGGTCTTGCCCCTTGACTTGGCTGAAAAGTGCACAAGTTCTGGTGAGAAGCAGCTGATCTCTTATCAACTCCATAAAAAGCAGACCAGCTTGACCAAGGAATTGTGTGTGTGTGTGTGTGTGTGTGTGTGTGTGTGTGTGTGTGTGTGTGTGTGTGTGTGTGTGTGTGTGTGTGACAAACAAGTCAGGCAGGTAGCCTGCTAATATCTGAAATCCAGACAAACTTAATGCAGCTGACATCAGAAGACATCTGTACACAGTATACCTATGCATTCATAAAAAAACTGACATCAAAAGTTTGCAGAGAGTTCTTTGGCAACTGAATGAAAACATGATAATCTTGAACTATGCATATCAAAAAGTTTGGTCTCTTACTGGCTTCCACATATTATTTATTGTCCAGGGTCAAACATCAGAACCCAAAGATTGTGTTCATTGAAAAAAATTACAGCTTTTATAAAAACAATATTACTGGCAATAATACCCTGCTTAATTGACAGTTAATCAATTCACCCCATTTTGACAGGCCACATTATTTTGATTTGCATGAATGAGGAGTCATTTGACTTTGTGCAGTTCCAGAATGGTGCCTGGAAGAACATGACCATGCAGTCAAAATCAGAAATAATTAATCTGTATTTTCTACAGAAATAAAATGGTGAAAACAAATTGCCAGGCTCTGTTGCCTGCCGCAACTGAAAGTTTTTGGTGTATCATTGGAAGCTGATCCAACAAGCTCCAAACTTTGGATATGTATACAGTATGTGTTCAAGATTATCTAAAGAAAAATTACAGACTGGACTAGATCTAAGAGTAGGAATACACTGTCATAGCACCAGACATAGTATTGCACACATCACAGGATTACTTTTATGCGACTGGATTGAAGCAGGGTACAAAAGCAACAACAAATATTTGACAAGACATGTACATGTGTCTATTCACCATTGGTAGTGACAGCCACAGCATTGAACTAACTACAGCCACAGTCAGTCCTGGCATTGGAAGGAACAAGGGACTGTTTTGCTTTAAAATTGCAGTCCACTGTGACTTAAGCCACTCCACCCCCCACCCACGGAGCAGGGAATACTGCAGGCTTGCAACAGTTGCATCCACCTATTCTTTCAGCATCAGCTCTTCCATTTGCATTCTGCAGAAACCAAAACTCCAGAATACATGTTCACATACACCTCAGTTCAGTAATCCCTCTGCATCACTGTACCAGATTTGTTTCTTTGTGACCTATCAACTTGTTTACTGCCTGATCTCTTTCTTTCCACAGGAAATAATTATTCTGGGTGGGCAGCACAGTTATGGGTATTGTAGCTGGCTCTCCCTAGGGAGAGAGATCCAAATTCCCAGGGGAAAGGTTCCCCAGCCAGGGTAACAACATGCATATATATATATAATACATTTAGCTAAACCTACAGCTTGTAGAACACGGCACTGAAGGTGGCTACACGATTTTAAGGAACTGTCCACAATCTTGTGCTGAAGTTGTCTGTAGGACAATCTTCAAATCTATCCAATCTTCAAATCTTGTCTAGACAACCCTACCATTCAACCAGTTTCATCTGTAGGACAATCTTTAAATCTGTCTAGACAACCATACCATTCAACCAGTTTCATCTGTAGGACAATCTTTAAATCTGTCTAGACAACCATACCATTCAACCAGTTTCATCTGTAGGACAATCTTTAAATCTGTCTAGACAACCATACCATTCAACCAGTTTCATCTGTAGGACAATCTTTAAATCTGTCTAGACAACCATACCATTCAACCAGTTGTTTCTGCACTCATTTGTTGATGAAGGTAAGGATAGCAACGTCAGCCATCAAAGCACTTATCTGGATCATACTGTACATCAGCCACTCTGCTAGAGGCACTTGACCTGATGAACATTGGCCAGCTCCAGTAGCTAAGCTTAAAAGGGACTTGCATAAGCACATCATAACCAGAGCAGGTGGTGTCTTTGAGAATGTGGTGTCTCTGAGAGCAGGTGGTGTCTCTAACCCAACCAGGCATACTCCATGTCACTGCATGGCTCTACAGAATGGTCAGTTTGACCATCGGATCTACTTCACCAAAGTTAGGTGACAGTAGACATACAACATAACTATACTGTTTCAAGTTACAAACAATGCAGAAAGAAGGGCATAGGGGGAGAGGGGTTAGTGGTTGTAATTTACTGTCAAGAAGATAAACTTGCACACTGGACACAACTGAAAACTGAATGATGTTAGAGTTATGCTGATATTCACATAATGGACTAGACTTGAGGCAATACTGACTGTAACACATGTCCACTCTGCTATCCTGGTGACTTCACCCTGCACATCACCATAAAAATATGGCAGCAATTTCAATTCTAAAATATTCATGCCACAGCACGGAGATTTCTCAAAGATAGACTTCATCAATACTGCTTTAATTTTTTTGTAAACGTTTGACGGAGAAAATCTGAGCTACTACGATTTAGAGTTCACTAAAATTAAAAATATATTTACCAGCAGAAGCTTATGAGGAGCCCCGCGTCTCTGTCTGGTGTTTGTCTGGGTTACTTTGACCAGTTTGACGCTGAGAAAGTACAGTAAGGATGCTGTACGGTAGTTACACTCCTTGGTCTTAAATACTTCAACACTCTCAGATCATTTTGTTCACAACTCTAGCCTAACTCTAGCATGTGTGGCTATATATTATATAATATAGGCTGACTGGTGGGCTGCACTGCATCTTTAATGTAGATTTAGGTTATTCATTACCTCATCGATTACTCATTACTCACAACCTAATCAAGGAAATATTGTGCAAACCTCCAAGAAAATTGGATGAACAAAAACTGCAACATTATTCTCAGTACACCCTTGCATTGTGTTGCTGTTCAAAGTTGAAAGAAAAGGCAGCAAAAAATAAAGAAAAGGTAAAACAAATCAGCAGATTGTGTTTGTCATTCATTATTGACACAGTTTGCCAGATCATACCTTTGTTACATGATTAAATCTAACTCAAATGAGCTAGCTGCCTACACCTTTGAGGACCTTCTAAAGCCAAATGCAAACTACATTGCACCACTGACACAGCAAGCCAACTGAACATTCCTGGTGAAAAGCACTGAAATAAATGTTAAGAGTAAACACTTGACACTACCCTGTTCTGGCAATGCCCTGTGTGTAAAGCTTCGCTTGGGACAAGGTGGTGGCCAGATTCTAGCCCGCTGAACCACTGGAATTCTCTCTAAGCCTTGCACCTTCTCTGTGCATTGTGCACTTCAATTTTCAGGCAAGACTGGACATCATTCATCGTTTCATATCACTTGTTGCCTTCAGAGTAAGATGCAGTGCAGCAGTACAGAAATGTACACAGAACACTGGCAGACTGGTATTCATCCTATACATACAAGAGTATGCAGCAGGAATTCTGACAGACCACACAAACACAAGTTGCCCAAACAAATCGTCTAACACTAACAGGAGATTTATATGCTTGAGACTCCCCTTGCCAATGATGTGCAAGGTTTGCAAGGATAAGGACTGAAGCACACACACACACACACACACACACACACACACACACACACACACACACACACACACACACGCATACACACAAGTACCCACACAAATTGAAAAACAATAACAACTGAACAGAAATTAGCTCACATCTATGACATTATTAAAAATGAACCATAAAAAATGGTTCCTGGTACAAGTATTTCTATATTACTACTCTTTGATATAAATTATGCCAGTATCTGAGAGACAGAGACAGAGACAGAGACTATGCTTGTCTATAGTTAGTCTTAAGTCACTTCTGCACTTACTTTAATTAACACAAAGCAGGGGGTGGGAGTTTCATGCAGGAAGCTTCACTGCACAGTAATTAATACACATGTATGCATATATTAAAGCAATGGTTCCTCTTTGATGTATTGTAGCCTCACCCTTCTAAAGTTGCACTCAAATGATTATCCCAAAAACTTTTTAACAGATGGTCATACATGTGCAAGTCAACAGATGGACATGTGTAATTTTGATGTAATAGAGGAAGAAAAAAAGAATAGCCATATTTATATGTGTAATTTTGATGTAATAGAGGAAGAAAAAAAGAATAGCCATATTTATATGTGTAATTTTGATGTAGTGGAAGAATTGAAAGAAGAACAGATTATAATGGATCATAAAAAAATTAACTGAACATTTTTCATACTCCAGAATATTTCCTAGCTACAGCAAAGCTCAACATCCACTCAGTATAATGCTGTCCTATTTGATCATTTGTATGTTATTCAGTCATACGGTTCACAAAGAATATTTCCTAGCTACAGCAAAGCTCAACATCCACTCAGTATAATGCTGTCAATGTGTCATATTTGATCGTTTGTATGTTATTCAGTCATACGGTTCACACACTTTAAGGAAACATTGGAAGTACTCCGAATTCTCTCATTCACTTTGCACATACATCTTAAACTGAAACCCAGATAAACACAAAGTTAACGGAAGATGACCATGATCTTTTAGAATATCAATACCCTTCTCTTATTTCAACACAAAGCAGAGGTAATGAATAGTGTCTGAGCACTGCTGCAGCTGTGCGTTAAATTCACATGCAGATCATTCTGATGAAGTGGTTACATGGTAGCCTATTCCCTCTACTTACGTGGTCTCAGATGTCCTGGTCCCATCACTGTAAAGTGTTTCGTACAAAAACATTAATGTGACCTGCTCCTGCAAACTGGGGACAAAGCTGAGCTGGGAACTGTCAAACAACTGTACAGTGAAGAAATCACCTGGGGGTCATTTATTCTATGGAATGAATAGTTTTGATATTTTCCTTGTAGAGCATAATATATTCCAGCACAGTCCTACCTCACAGGCCATTAGGACCTCAATTACAATGGAAACAGCACATTATAAAAGCTTGCTTTGACTTAGGCAACACATATTTTTTCAGCTGTATTTTTCACGATGGTTTCACTGCTAGTGCTACCGCCTTACATTATCTAAGAGGTCACAACTTCACTGCCGTTATGCCCAGACAGACCAGTCACCCCAGGATGACCAGACAGACCAGTCACCCCAGGTTGACCAGACAGACCAGTCACCCCAGGTTGACCTGACCCAGCAAGCAGGACATTAAAAATAAAATCCAGACATACTAACTGTACAGTCGTGATCCAAATACATAAATGGTTTAACACTTCTTTCAGGTCAGAGACTGCATATATAATTATATATATTATACACTCTCTGTGTGTGATAATACTCCTAATTCCCTGACACTTAGCCCCCCGTCTGTAAGAGCAGGAAACACAGTGGAATATGTGTAGGTTGTATGTCACATGCAGCCACTCTTCAAATCAGTAACACGCAAGGATTCAAATCCCATGCAAGTTGGAACATGGACTAAAAGCTGTGTGATTTTTAAAAACTACGGAATCAAGGTTCTCCTGAGTATGGATGAATGAAAAAGTGGATCAGAAATGTTCTATTTCCAGTGCTTTCTAATTCCTACTTATTAATGACTGATTGAAACAGCCTGCTATCAGCTATTTCCAGTGCTTTCTAATTCCTACTTATTAATGACTGATTGAAACAGCCTGCTATCAGCTATTTCCAGTGCTTTCTAATCCCTACTCATTACTGAATGATTGAAACAGCCTGCTGTCAGTTGGATCAACCCCTCTCCTCCTGTGGACGCCTTGCACCTGTCGACTTCAACATGTGTCATTCACATAATTTATATAATTATAACAGCCCACCTTCATCCAAACAACACTCGGCCCAGCCCCTTCTTTGTTCCAACTATGGACAGGGGGAAGAAAGTGTGTTTTGATCTGCCACCTACTAAACTCTGAGTTGGCTGCAAGAAGTTTCGTTAAATTAGGACCAAGAGAAGGGAGGAGGACTGTGGAACCTTGCCTGCAAGTGGAACACAGAAGTGAAAACAGGAAGGAAACATCTGGGTAAAATTGTTTGTCAGCAAAGAAAACAACATACAACAACAGAAGAAAGAAGAAAGCCCTTCGGCAGGTATGCTACCAGGCATAGCAGAAATGGTGAACTGGAACTTTTCAAAGTCAGTGACTGGACAATGTGGACCTGTGTCCTCATCAACCACAAGTGAGGAAACTGGATGGTAATGCTGAATCACCAACAGTGTATGTCTGCTGTATACAAGTCAAAGAGAGAAATAAAGCAGACAGCTGTGGCATATATAATATAGTTACTTACATATCAATTTTGACCAGAAAAACAAGAGTTCACTTCAAGAGGCTTTGCAAGTGAAAGAGTGGCAGAGTGTCTGACATAGAGACATTACCCTGATATAACCCTGCTGGTTGACTGGGCGTAAAGCATCAAGTTACTTACTTACAATCAGACAACGCGGGTTTCATTACAAATAACTGCCTGTAAGATTTTCCTCTCACCAGATGGTGGTGTCAGACCACTAATCTAATAACAGTAACAACATCGTGTAAACAAACCTTGACTGTGCCTCTCCTACAGTCCCGGTAATAACGTAGGTAAGGTATCATTTCAACGTAACCAAAACCCAGATTCCCTGAACACTGGCTTTGTCCACATTACTATTAATATTATTATCAGCAACATTACTGGTAATAAGTTCAAATGTCTCAACTATTAGTGAGGTATTATTAGTTTGTTGTATGCTACTAAAAGTACTGTTAGTAATGACACCTGGTTTTTAATCACCACCATCAGTAACATTTGTTTTGACCTACGTTACTATCAGCGATGTTTCTTTCCTCCAATAATCAGTAATGCTTACTTTCCGATATATCTCTTAGTGACGCTCAACAGGTTATAAACTACAACTGTGTGTTCATCAGTCAAAGAACCTTTGGTAATTCGACACACTGATAATTATATTTCCTCTTTTTTTAGCTCCCTCCAGCTTTACATTTGTTGGTATTTCTTATGATGAATGAATGAACGGTAAAGAAAGTGTGGGGGGAAGTGTGAAATGAAAATTAAGATGACCACTGATGAAACTACAAATATACTCATCAGCCATTTTGATACTAGTTCTAAAACCATTCAGTAGTACAAACACATATGACCATAAATTGCATGTCAATACCCATTATGCACATGAACTTAAAACAGAAAGAAAGAAATCCAAAACAAATCCTCCCAAACAAAAACAGAACCACCTAAAAACACAGGCGCATATCAATAATTTGTATTATTGTAGTTCTGACTTGTACTTTGACTGACAAACAACTGGTATAGGTAATGAATAACTAACTAGATTTACAGAATGGTAAATGTACATGAACTAATTAAATTTTACAGTGAAATACACACAGTGTAAAAACATAATACTTGTTGTAAAGACAACCATATATATCATAACATTCACAGCAAAAATATCAGCATGGGGAAAAATGAAAAAACAAACAAAAACATGGTGACAATGTTCTGCTGGAAGCAAATGACTGGATTAAGAACCACTACTGTTAAAAGCGCAGGCGCTTCCGTCATACACACACACCCAAACGATAAACTCACTGCACAAGCAGAAAGAAACTGGAACCCTCCGAAACGACTGAACACATTAAGCTCACACAAAAGTCCTTCTGACACTGAAATGAGAATCTTCAGCGCTCCAAAAACCACAAGGCCCAATTATATGAAGTAAAAATACTTGTGAACACCACAGCACAAGGCAAGCGTACAGATTGAAGCAAGGTTTAGTTATACCCAGGTCACCACTGTCTCAAAACATTTTGTGTACATCAGCTCCTTAGGGTCCATGAAACAATGCGTGAATGGCTTTCTGTAAGGTTGTGTGGTCAAAGCCTCACGTCTTTGTTTGGTATCACTTAAATCTAAAAAACAACAACAAACACATTTCCAGCAGTTTTGATTTACAAGCTGCCTCGTCAGTAACACCGTACTCTCCTCCTGTATGCACTCTTTTCAAATGGGTTGATTTCTACAGCCAACCGGTGCAGGGCAGATCTTGCGCGATGTATTGTCACCCCTCATAGACGCCACAGTCAACAGCTGACAGTCCCTGTCAGTGTGACTGCGTCAGGTGGGTATCTTTGCTGCGTCGAGGGGGAGGGGGAGGTAGTTTCTGTTGCTGTTTTTTACTGTTTCTCTGCAGAGGCAAAGATGAACTGCTCATGTTGTTAGCAGCAGTGTTTCTGGTGGCGGACTCTGGAAGTCCTGCGAGCAGCTCTGGTGGTGGGGGTGGAAGCTCGTTAATGTCCATGATACCTTCACAGTTCTCATAGATTGGGTCCTGTGTCAACGGTGGGTTTTGCTGTGCCGAAGGGGAGGCCGGCGGGGTGTTGGTCATCTGCTTTTGCACGTCTGTTGACAAACGCGTGCTCTCGCTGCGTTTGGGAGGTGGTGGGGGAGCTTTTCGACTTCCCTCCGTCTTGCTGCCCCCCTTGACGATAGCGCTGCCAGCGGAGGCAGAGCGTCTATGGTTGGCAGCAGAGGAGGCATGCTGGCCGGATGAATCCACAGCCTGGACAGATGATAGCGGCGGACTGGTCCCAGGGCTGGGTCCCTTCGGTCGGCGTGACAACTCGTTCAGGTAGGGCGGATTGTTTGGGGACCCGGAGCAGGAGGAGCTGTTGTCCCCCTCGATGTAGCCACTATCTGAAGGTGATGGTCCCTTGTTGTGGGGAGGGTTGGGACCCATGCCCAGCATGGGGGAGCCAGTGGAGGGGTGCTTGATGTGCGAGACCCTGTGTGGCGAGCCAGGAGAGCCAACTGGGTGAGGGCCAGAGGATGGATGCTGCAGGGACTCGTACACGCCATCCCCAACGTGGTAGCCAGCGGGGCTGGAACCGCTCTTGCTCAGCGTGGGAGGGGCCGAGGAAGAAGAGCACGGGCTCTGAGGCAGCGCTGGTGAAGCGCCCCTTCCGTACTTCAAGGACCCCTGGCTGCTGACTGGAGACATCGGTGGGGCGGCAGACGACTTGGGGAGGGTCGGGGGGCCCACCTTCCCGGCCGTTGGAGAGGTGCAAGTCTGAGCCGGGGGAGCCCCTGGTCTGGCGGTGGCATGAGTTTGGATGCTGTCCGCTGCAAAACCGGCTTTGGCTGACGGGGTCCTGCTGTGGACAGGTTGGACAGGTTGGCTGGGAGATGACGCAGCTTGGGCAGGCACGGTCTTTGGAAGCACAGGTGGAGGGGGCTGTCTGTGGGTGGTGGCAGGAGGCGGTGGAGGGGGGCCAGCAGGTTTGGGGGCAGTGGGTGGAGCGGACATCTTCTGGTGTCCATTGGATGGCAGGGGGGGTGGGGGTGGAGCCGCAGGCTCCTGGAATTGCGGAGGTGGTGGGAGGACTGCTTCCTTCGGAACGCTTTCTGAGGGCGGGTAGTTGAAGCTGTGACCTTGCACTGGACTTAGAGGAGGTGGCGTGCCCTGTGAAGAAGCCTTGTGAGCGATGGTGGAATACACCTCCAAGTTCCCATCATGCTGCTGCGGCTGCTGTTGCTGCTGAAGCAGCTGGTATTGCTGTTGTTGTTGCTGATATTGCTGCTGATGCGGGTATTGCTGGTACTGCTGCTGGCAGGGCTGCTGGTGTTTGTAAGCAGGGATCTGCTGATAGTGTGACAGTCCACCGGAGTACATGTAGTGGTCCTCAGCGCTCTGCGCTACCCTGTGCCCCTGACCTGACACCTCAGGGACCGAGGCCATGGCCTCCATTCCACCCTGGTGATACTCATCCACCCACTGCTGGGTTCCCGAGTGGCGCAGTGAGGGTGACATGGGACCAGGGCTCCCTTCATGTGAGTGTCGCCGCGATGCTGCTGTTGGAGACATTGGGGTGCCCCCGCTGCAGCCGTTCGTACGAGTGGAAGGACCCCGCCCGTTGGTATCAGAACTTCGCCGGTCCGTCATGGATGACCTGCGCCGATCCGACCGTGAAAAGGTGTGACGTGATGAAGAGGTGGATGAAGCTGATGATAGAGACGATGTTTCATCCAGCGTGCCTCCATCCCGACCAGAGCTATCATTGTCAAAGCTCAACTGGTTCATCTCCGTCAGCAAGCGGGTGGTTTCTGTGGTTACAGGGAGCTTGGGTCGCAGTTTTCCACGCAACGTGTTAGCCATGGCGAGCCGGCTCTCCCCACTGGAGTTGGAATCTTCAGAAGAGTCAGTGGAGGCAGAGACGATGGAGTCACGGTGTTTAGTGGTGACCAGCTGCTCACAGGAGTCAGTGATGATGCAATGGGTGGTGCTGAAGGAAACCCTCTTGGTGGGGGTCTTGTGGCCGCCACTCACATCTACCCCACCTGAAAACACAGTCATTTAACTGTCAGTGAAGAGAAAAAAGGAAGAAAGAAAAAAGAAGAAAAAGCAAGTTCTGTGATGCACCCTTTAACAGCTTTGCTAGTCAGGGTGTATGATACCCAATTTCCCTTTAGTACACACACACACACACACACACACACACACATAAGAAGAAAAAAAGGGGGGGGGGGGGGGGAAGAGAAAGAGAAACGAAGAAAGAGCCAATCTGTTGATCTACAAAGACAATTAGCACTGCTACAAAACTGACACCAATAAGACGACAGGGCAGCCAAAAAAGAAAGAGCTAATCTGTTGATCTACAAAGACAATTAGTGCTGCTACAAAACTAAAGCCAATAAGATGACGGCAGCAGGGCTTGTGGAACAATGGGGTGGGGGCTCTGAGAGAGAGAGAGAGAGAGAGAGAGAGAGAGAGAGGGAGGGAGAGAGAGAGAGAGAGAGAGAGAGAGAGAGAGAGAGAGAGAGAGAGAGAGAGAGAGAGAACTCGAACTTGAAATTTTTTATTTTACAAGAGACGGACAGACAGACAGGCAGACAGAGACAGGGAGAAGTAATAAAACCTGGAAAGATTGGAAGAAAAAGGTAAAGAGTCGCAAGAACGCTGCCTCACCTTCAGACCCTTTGCGCTGTGGGACTGGAGTGACCTCAATGCCCACCACCTCGTTAGGGCCGTAGCAGTCTGAGCCCAAGGCGGTGCTGTTCCGCACAAGGCTGCTGTTGTGCACAGTGACAATGGTGTGCTGAGGAGAGGGCTCCGGCACCGACAGGCGGCTATCCTGCAGCGACAATGCGTTCAGCGCCTGGTAGTGGTCCCCTGCCTCCGGTGTCTGCGACAGTCGGGCTATGCTGCTTCCACTGCTGCTGAGCGAGGCGTAGGTGTTGTCAGTGAGGGAGGTGGGGGGTGTCTGGCGGAGGTCCCAAGTGGCGATTTCATGATGGACGTGCTCAAAGTTGTGTAGTAACTGTTTGCCCAGCTGTGTGAAGCGAGGGAACAGTGAAGGAATAATAAAGTTATTAAAAGTCAATCAGAATTCATGTGTCTGGTTTGGGGAGGATGCAGGAATTGTTGAAGTGTGAGAGTATGCAAGGTGTGTGTTAATTCATGCATGCACATGCATGTGGGTGTGGGGGTGTAAGTGCGTGTGTGTGTGTGTGTGTGTGTGTGTGTGTGTGTGTGTGTGTGTGTGTGTGTGTGTGTGTGTGTGTGTGTGTGTGTATGTGTGTGTGTGTGTGTGTATGCCTGTGCATGTACATGTACATGTACTGACAGATTTTAATTACTGTACAATCTATTCATTCTAAAGTTGTGTTATTCTAATCATCAAACTGTAAAAAAATGCAGCTTTGTTGCATCAGGTCCTCATGTTCTTGTTTATTACTTCTTCCAAACTGTGGGTCCATATTAGAAGGAAATGCTGGTGCAACAGCTTCAACAACCCTATATTTGCCTATCATACTTCCAAGAGACAGTAACATATGGTAAAACTGCAACATGTGCCAAATTACTGAAGCACTCATGATCAAGATAAAATAGAAAGGAAAAAAAAACACCTGAATTACAGTAAAAAATGAAATGCATAAATATTTTGCCTGTGGACCATTGGAATGATGTCAACCTGCTAAACTGTGTGAAGCTGTTTGGCTTTTATTCTTCTGTTTTCTTGTTCAGTCTTTCACATAGTTAGACCTCTTTTATTATTTATACAAGCATGAGGAAGTACAGATTAAGTATAACAGCTGCTGTCTAGGTCTCCAACTGGGTCTAGTTTGCATTATCACCAAGAGGTGCACTGGGATGTGTTACTTGCCGTCTACATCTTTAATCTCTTCAGCTGACAGGGGCAGCTTTCAGCACTGGGAATCAATGGTCTCACTTAGGACCTTTTCCTTCAGCACTGGGAATCAATGGTCTCACTTAGGACCTTTTCCTTCAGCACTGGGAATCAATGGTCTCACTTAGGACCTTTTCCTTCAGCACTGGGAATCAATGGTCTCACTTATGACCTTTTCCTTCAGCACTGGCAATCAATGGTCTCACTTAGGACCTTTTCCTTCAGCACTGGGAATCAATGGTCTCACTTAGGACCTTTTCCTTCAGCACTGGGAATCAATGGTCTCACTTAGGACCTTTTCCTTCAGCACTGGGAATCAATGGTCTCACTTAGGACCTTTTCCTTCAGCACTGGGAATCAATGGTCTCACTTAGGACCTTTTCCTTCAGCACTGGCAATCAATGGTCTCACTTTTGACCTTTTCCTTCAGCACTGGCAATCAATGGTCTCACTTTTGACCTTTTCCTTCAGCACTGGCAATCAATGGTCTCACTTATGACCTTTTCCTTCAGCACTGGCAATCAATGGTCTCACTTATGACCTTTTCCTTCAGCACTGGGAATCAATGGTCTCACTTATGACCTTTTCCTTCAGCACTGGGAATCAATGGTCTCACTTTTGACCTTTTCCTTCAGCACTGGGAATCAATGGTCTCACTTATGACCTTTTCCTTCAGCACTGGGAATCAATGGTATCACTTATGACCTTTTCCTTCAGCACTGGGAATCAATGGTCTCACTTATGACCTTTTCCTTCAGCACTGGGAATCAATGGTCTCACTTTTGACCTTTTCCTTCAGCACTGGGAATCAATGGTCTCACTTATGACCTTTTCCTTCAGCACTGGGAATCAATGGTCTCACTTATGACCTTTTCCTTCAGCACTGGCAATCAATGGTCTCACTTAGGACCTTTTCCTTCAGCACTGGCAATCAATGGTCTCACTTATGACCTTTTCCTTCAGCACTGGCAATCAATGGTCTCACTTAGGACCTTTTCCTTCAGCACTGGCAATCAATGGTCTCACTTAGGACCTTTTCCTTCAGCACTGGCAATCAATGGTCTCACTTAGGACCTTTTCCTTCAGCACTGGCAATCAATGGTCTCACTTAGGACCTTTTCCTTCAGCACTGGGAATCAATGGTCTCACTTAGGACCTTTCCCTTCAGCACTGGGAATCAATGGTCTCACTTAGGACCTTTCCCTTCAGCACTGGGAATCAATGGTCTCACTTAGGACCTTTCCCTTCAGCACTGGGAATCAATGGTCTCACTTAGGACCTTTCCCTTCAGCACTGGGAATCAATGGTCTCACTTAGGACCTTTTCCTTCAGCACTGGGAATCAATGGTCTCACTTAGGACCTTTTCCTTCAGCACTGGGAATCAATGGTCTCACTTAGGACCTTTTCCTTCAGCACTGGGAATCAATGGTCTCACTTAGGACCTTTTCCTTCAGCACTGGGAATCAATGGTCTCACTTAGGACCTTTTCCTTCAGCACTGGGAATCAATGGTCTCACTTAGGACCTTTTCCTTCAGCACTGGGAATCAATGGTCTCACTTATGACCTTTTCCTTCAGCACTGGGAATCAATGGTCTCACTTATGACCTTTTCCTTCAACGCTGGTTGGAACATGGCTGCTGCACCCAACACCCACTAAGAACCACGCTGTCACTCTGCTGAGATATGGGCCAGACATGAACACAGCTTGACACACGCTCATCTTCATCTCGGTCTCCGTCACCATGGATCATACAAACAGCAATACCTACAGCAACAGCCCACCTCAAAAGGTAAAAGTTCATACAGGATCTGTATCTCATTACTGCAGCTGTACTATATTAAACTCAATCATTATCATTGCTGTTAATGTGGTATCACTACAGCCTTGTTTTTGTTAAACCAAGATTATTAAAGTTGATGTTAAACTTTTTTTGTTTTTTTCTTCTCAACATTCTCATTATTCATTAACTGCAGATGAAAAGCTAGTCAGCATTATACACTAAAATTACTGATGTGAAATGCAAATACAAACATGATACTAGAGTACAATACAGGAGGTTACACTGTGGAGATTCACAACTGACACCAGCTTCAAAATCACTCATCAGATGTTACTTTCGTTCCTGAAGCAAGCCTGAAGCAAAGTTATTCACCAGAGGGGAAATCATTTCCTGATCTCTTAAATACAGGAACAATTGTCTGGTAGGACTCTCTGGGCACATAATAATGATCCTGAATAAGTACATCCATTAAGGAAACGACACAATGACTATTTTCTCTGCCCACTTTGACTAAGGTTTTGAGGAAACCAGGTTAAGATGATTTTCAAACATGCACGCACACACACACACACAGAACATATTCATTATGATGTTCTCCGATCCATAATGTACTGTGAAAGTTCTAACAAACAAATCCAGCTTTGTCACTCACTGGCCGACTGAAAAGTTAATCAATTGAGCTGCCTGTCACCCTATATCTCAATATAAATACAGCAACATTATAAACAGTATTTATGTTCCACTGACTCCATCAAAATATGTCTATATTATTTGTTCAAATTCTCCATGACCTTGGAAATGGACCAGCTGCCAAAATAAACTGGACTGTGCCAAGCTGAAGACTTGAACAATCTTGCTTAAACAGCATCAATGAAAATGAAAACACTGATGTTTCTGCTGAGGGAGGAAACACACCACTCTCCAATGGCAACTGGTACAAATACAACACACGCTGAAGCTATTTAAAAGACAAGTCCCAGCAGCTCTTGCAGAATTTCAAAGTTAGTTCTGGGATTTTAACATTCTGTCAGTCATAGAATTATGGTCACCTCAGGATGAAACAGATTTTCAAGATAAGACTGGACAAGAATGAACTTTTGAGGGAGACACAACGTTCAGTTTTAGCTCGCTGAACAACGAGCCCACTGTGACCTTGACAGCTGATCTCAGTCATCAGAACAGGTTCAAAGCTCAGTGGTGTTCAGTGGTTGAAAAGATCTCTGCACCACAGTCCACTAAAAACCAGCCACCCACCAACAATAAAATTTCTGCTGACTGTGGACATGTCTGTCAGTCCTTCAATAAAAACTGAAGGATTTGTATGTGTGTGTGTGTGTGTGTGTGTGTGTGTGTGTGTGTGTGTGTGTGTGCGCATGCGCGTGTGTGTGCATGCATGTGTGTGTGTGTGCACGTGCATGCACGCGTGCATGTGTGATCCTGTCATATAGTGATCGTACAGTTTGAACTTGATCATAAAAGAATTAAGTACAGAAAAATAAAAACTATGGTTTCACTTGGAACAGATCAAGGAAAATGTATTCACCACTAAGATGAAAAACAGGGATTTACACGTTTTACATTTTACACTTTTATGTTTGAAACCAGTGTGATTTTGACAAAAGGCCAAGGTCGCCGAAACTGATGTGAAAATGTACAGCTGAATTGAAGCTAATGTCATGCAAAGTTTGACAGATCCATCTTACAAAGCCCGTCAGAAGCATCCAATATTAAAGTTGTCACCAAAGACAGCCTCATGAACACTCACAACTACATTAAAATTCAGACGGTCTGTGAGTCACATGAATCAAACCCTTTCCAGGCACCCAGACTCTTTTTTTCTTCCTGTGAATGACCTGCTTCAGTGTAATGAAGATTCTGTTACCATTGAGACAGACTGTTTCCTTGACATGAAAGAAAACCCACCAGAACAGTGGCACTAACACATCCCAGCTGTGTCAACTCAGTTGTGGGTATTTCCTCCTCAGTACAGCATAAGACTCTCACACAAGAAGACAGATACCAGCTTCCAGCTCCCCATCTCCCTGTACCAGAGGTTCCACAGACAGGCCCAAAATGCCATCAACCAGTGTATGATCCACCATCTGTTCCACTGACAGTGCCTCATCATGTGACCTATGATACCATCAACTTGAGTTTTGATACAGCAGGAAGGGAAAGAGAAACAGGAAACACTTTGACTGGTGATTCATGACTGTTTCCATGCAAAATCCAACTGCACACCCATTGTGGGAGCTATTATTAGTGGGACTCCTCCATGTACGGCTTTCTTCCAGGTCATTTCTCAGCCACGAAAAACGACCACAGCTGCCTACAGTATCTACCCAGAAGGTCAGGTTTACATCAGTTTAAACTGGATCACAATTCAACAATCCTCATGATGGCAACACTGGCGATGCGTGAAACTGACTGTGGGTGTAGTGTTGCCTGTACGTGTTGTACCACTGTCTGTCTACCATGCTACCCACAACTCACATCCTCTTTCTATTTTATATTTTTAGTTCACACATGCACGCACGCACACACACACACACACACACACACACATGAATGCATGCACACCACACACATGTATACACATGCAGACACCCACACATACACACATGAATGCATGAGTGTATGCATGCATGTGCACACACACACACACACACACACACACACACACACACACACACACACACACACACACACACACACACACACACAAACTGAAAAAAGGAAAAACCCTGAACTTCAAACCACAAGTCAAGAGCTGATCGAGTTCAAGGCTGGACAGGCTTGAAACCATTTTTTTTTTAAATGTTTGTTTACTTCACTGCCTCACTGGGATTTTTTTCCATGGGAACACTGGGTTACTTCCCTGAAGAAACCCAGCTGTGGCAGAGTTGACCACTCAGCTTAATGTAATTTAAATTAGTAGGGTTGACTGTGCTTAGGTTGTGTGTATATTTTGTTGATCCTATTGCATTTGTATTGTGTTTCCAGCTCACATTAGGTGTAAGCGCCTTACAAATACCCTTTCACATAACATTAATATCCAGTCCTGCTGAGGGATCTTTGTGGCTAGCATCATTGTTTCCTGAAACACAGTAGTTAATGGATCCAGGAGAAGCACCTCCCCCCCCCCCCTCCACCCCCCACCCAGCATTTCTAATGACACATTCAATCTGGTGCAATCTAGCAATGAGAAAGGTTAGTCTAGTCACTGTTTTGAACTTAAGGTACAGAGACACTTGAGAGGAAAACCATTCTGCCCAAAGTGTGAAATGAGCCCTGCTTGAGGTGGTGCTACACTGTCACCAAGCTGCAGGAAATGAGCCCTGCTTGAGGTGGTGCTACACTGTCACCAAGCTGCAGGAAATGAGCCCTGCTTGAGGTGGTGCTACACTGTCATCAAGCTGCAGGAAATGAGCCCTGCTTGAGGTGGTGCTACACTGTCACCAAGCTGCAGGAAATGAGCCCTGCTTGAGGTGGTGCTACACTGTCACCAAGCTGCAGGAAATGAGCCCTGCTTGAGGTGGTGCTACACTGTCACCAAGCTACAGGAAATGAGCCCTGCTTGAGGTGGTGCTACACTGTCACCAAGCTACAGGAAATGAGCCCTGCTTGAGGTGGTGCTACACTGTCACCAAGCTACAGGAAATGAGCCCTGCTTGAGGTGGTGCTACACTGTCACCAAGCTACAGGAAATGAGCCCTGCTTGAGGTGGTGCTACACTGTCACCATGCTGCAGGAAATGAGCCCTGCTTGAGGTGGTGCTACACTGTCACCATGCTGCAGGAAATGAGCCCTGCTTGAGGTGGTGCTACACTGTCATCATGCTGCAGGAAATGAGCCCTGCTTGAGGTGGTGCTACACTGTCATCATGCTGCAGGAAATGAGCCCTGCTTGAGGTGGTGCTACACTGTCACCAAGCTGCAGGAAATGAGCCCTGCTTGAGGTGGTGCTACACTGTCACCAAGCTGCAGGAAATGAGCCCTGCTTGAGGTGGTGCTACACTGTCACCAAGCTGCAGGAAATGAGCCCTGCTTGAGGTGGTGCTACACTGTCACCAAGCTACAGGAAATGAGCCCTGCTTGAGGTGGTGCTACACTGTCACCAAGCTACAGGAAATGAGCCCTGCTTGAGGTGGTGCTACACTGTCACCATGCTGCAGGAAATGAGCCCTGCTTGAGGTGGTGCTACACTGTCACCATGCTGCAGGAAATGAGCCCTGCTTGAGGTGGTGCTACACTGTCACCATGCTGCAGGAAATGAGCCCTGCTTGAGGTGGTGCTACACTGTCACCATGCTGCAGGAAATGAGCCCTGCTTGAGGTGGTGCTACACTGTCACCAAGCTGCAGGAAATGAGCCCTGCTTGAGGTGGTGCTACACTGTCACCAAGCTGCAGGAAATGAGCCCTGCTTGAGGTGGTGCTACACTGTCACCATGCTGCAGGAAATGAGCCCTGCTTGAGGTGGTGCTACACTGTCACCAAGCTGCAGGAAATGAGCCCTGCTTGAGGTGGTGCTACACTGTCACCAAGCTGCAGGAAATGAGCCCTGCTTGAGGTGGTGCTACACTGTCACCAAGCTGCAGGAAATGAGCCCTGCTTGAGGTGGTGCTACACTGTCACCAAGCTGCAGGAAATGAGCCCTGCTTGAGGTGGTGCTACACTGTCACCAAGCTGCAGGAAATGAGCCCTGCTTGAGGTGGTGCTACACTGTCACCAAGCTGCAGGAAATGAGCCCTGCTTGAGGTGGTGCTACACTGTCACCAAGCTGCAGGAAATGAGCCCTGCTTGAGGTGGTGCTACACTGTCACCAAGCTGCAGGAAATGAGCCCTGCTTGAGGTGGTGCTACACTGTCACCAAGCTGCAGGAAATGAGCCCTGCTTGAGGTGGTGCTACACTGTCACCAAGCTGCAGGAAATGAGCCCTGCTTGAGGTGGTGCTACACTGTCACCAAGCTGCAGGAAATGAGCCCTGCTTGAGGTGGTGCTACACTGTCACCAAGCTGCAGGAAATGAGCCCTGCTTGAGGTGGTGCTACACTGTCACCAAGCTGCAGGAAATGAGCCCTGCTTGAGGTGGTGCTACACTGTCACCAAGCTGCAGGAAATGAGCCCTGCTTGAGGTGGTGCTACACTGTCACCAAGCTGCAGGAAATGAGCCCTGCTTGAGGTGGTGCTACACTGTCACCAAGCTGCAGGAAATGAGCCCTGCTTGAGGTGGTGCTACACTGTCACCAAGCTGCAGGAAATGAGCCCTGCTTGAGGTGGTGCTACACTGTCACCAAGCTGCAGGAAATGAGCCCTGCTTGAGGTGGTGCTACACTGTCACCAAGCTGCAGGAAATGAGCCCTGCTTGAGGTGGTGCTACACTGTCACCAAGCTGCAGGAAATGAGCCCTGCTTGAGGTGGTGCTACACTGTCACCAAGCTGCAGGAAATGAGCCCTGCTTGAGGTGGTGCTACACTGTCACCAAGCTGCAGGAAATGAGCCCTGCTTGAGGTGGTGCTACACTGTCACCAAGCTGCAGGAAATGAGCCCTGCTTGAGGTGGTGCTACACTGTCACCAAGCTGCAGGAAATGAGCCCTGCTTGAGGTGGTGCTACACTGTCACCAAGCTGCAGGAAATGAGCCCTGCTTGAGGTGGTGCTACACTGTCACCAAGCTGCAGGAAATGCTCACTGCGTCCAGGTTCTGCTCTCACAATGGCCATCCTTACAACATCCAAACTGCCTGCTTAGTGTCTATTTTACTTTCTTTTTTATTCACACAACTGCTGCTGCCCCCACTCCCCCGAAAGCAGTTTTGCTAATACAGAACAGACCAATCAAAGCAAGACAAGCGTACACACAAAACATTTGAAATTGTCTGCATGTAAGCTAAACCAAAATTGACTCAACTGATCTACGATACTGGTCACAGTTGATGTATTTCATTCTTGGCGACTTAAACTAACCACTGAGGAACATGGAAACTACAGGACGAAATCAAGCAGGCAGCCAAAAGTAACCAATCCTTCTTCCCTGTGCCAAAGCAGCGCCACCTACTCCCAACCATACCATTACATGCAGTTTACATTAATACTGATCCATAGTCTTTATAAATACCTTCTGCCCACCATCACACAGCAGAAAATATTAATTATCTTTAAGTGAAACTCTACAGAAGTTCACATTTTACTCTTGATAGATGTTTGATGATGTACCTCTGGTGGAGTCTATGTACTTTGTATTTACATGCATGCCAGGTGAAACGTATTGTAGGCAATTCAGGTCTTTGTTATTGTGTATGCGTGATGTCTTTTGAACGCTATTTAACTCCCTTGTGTCGCTTATTCCATACAGACTGATGGCAGAAAGGAAAGGAATCACTGTCAAAAATTTGAACTGATCAACATTCTCATGTGAATATAAGAAAAAAGAAAACAGTACTGAGAGTTCTTAACTGACCTTTGCAATTCTGATCCCCATGATCCACTGGTCAAGAGCAGTGTCATTTTCGGTACAAAAGTACCGAATATACTTGGACGTCTTCTTTTGTATTTGTGGGTGCTGTTGACAAAGGTATTCTGCAGTATAAATATCTGCATGGATATGTACATACATATAATACCATATTATACACCTAAACAATACCCTGCAACATTCAAAATGCAGACTTCATAGGCCTGGTCAAAATAACACACACATACACACACACATGATTGCATGCACACATACACATCCATATGTACACGCACACACACATACACACACACTAATAAATAAACCAAAGTTTACAGCTGAAATAAATGTTCACATAAACCAACAGGTCAGCCTATATATATATATATACACGCGTTCAACTACATAATGCTTGAGACAGTATTAGCATGTAAAAAAAAAGGGGGAGTGTTAAATTCCATCTTTCCACTTCATATACCCTTCTCTCCCCTGTGCCCACCCCAATGTGTGCAACATACTTTCAGAGCGAAGCATGTGATTCTTGTGCTTTTTGTGGTTCTGTCGCTCTGTGGTTCTTGTGCTTTCTGTGGTTCTTCAGTTCTTGTGCATTGGCACTATCTGGCATCAAGCTGGATGTCTGAGGACAATTTTTTTTTCTTCTTCCCCCTCTGTGGTTCTTTGGTGTTTGTGCATCTGTAGTTTGGTGGTTCCTGTGCTTTCTATGGTTCTTTGCTCCCTGTGATTCTGTGGTTTTTGTGCCACTGTTATTTGGCTAACTTCCTTTGCTAAATGCTACATTACAACAGTGCAACCTGTCAGTGGCTTATTTTCTGTGTGTTCAGTTCACTCTCAATATTTTCTCATGGTTCAGCTGCAGAATTTGTTACACAGTGTGGTGCACCGCGGTGAGTTTAGTCATTGTAGTGTGGTGCACCGTGGTGAGTTTAGTCATTGTAGTGTGGTGCACCACAGTGATTTTAGTCACTGTAGTGTGGTGCACCATGGTGATTTTAGTCATTGTAGTGTGGTGCACCACAGTGATTTTAGTCATTGTAGTGTGGTGCACCGTGGTGATTTTAGTCATTGTAGTGTGGTGCACCACAGTGATTTTAGTCATTGTAGTGTGGTGCACCATGGTGATTTTAGTCATTGTAGTGTGGTGCACCACAGTGATTTTAGTCATTGTAGTGTGGTGCACCACAGTGATTTTAGTCATTGTAGTGTGGTGCACCACAGTGACTTTAGTCATTGTACTGGCTACATGGCTTGAGAAGATATACAGGTGCTTGATTTGCTCACTTGAGAATGAATACAGGTGCTTGATTTTGCTCACTTGAGAATGAATACAGGTGTCTGATTTTGCTCATTTGAGAATGAATACAGGTGTCTGATTTTGCTCACTTGAGAACGAATACAGGTGTCAGATTTTGCTCACTTGAGAATGAATACAGTTGCTTGATTTGATCACTTGAGAATGAATACAGGTGCTTGATTTGCTCACTTGAGAATGAAAACTGGTGCTTGATTTTGCTCACTTGAGAGTGAATACAGGTGCTTGATTTGCTCACTTGAGAATGAATACAGGTGTCTGATTTTGCTCACTTGAGAATGAATACAGGTGTCTGTCTGATTTTGCACACTTGAGAGTGAATACAGGTGCTTGATTTGCTCACTTGAGAATGAATACAGGTGTCTGATTTTGCTCACTTGAGAATGAATACAGGTGTCTGTCTGATTTTGCACACTTGAGAGTGAATACAGGCGCTTGATTTGCTCACTTGAGAATGAATACAAGTGTTGATTTTGCTCATTTGAGAATGAATACAGGTGTTTGATTTGGTCAGATTATGCTATACTGTTGCCATTCAGTTGTTTTCATAATTACATTGCAAATTGTGGATATGTTGCTGTGCTAAATATTGAAAGTGTGCTTCTTTGTTTTGTTTTGCTTTGGTCTTCTTCTTTTTTTACACTCTTCAGATTATTATTTTTAAATGGCTCTTCTTGAAAGAGTTGACAGTCAAAGAGTCAGTGTTGAGCTAACAGTGAAAGAGTTAACCCCATACCATCTGCTCTTCTGTGACCTGTGACAAAGGGGGAAAGCCTTGGTGTGACCGAGGGGAAAACCTTGGTGTGACAGGCAGGAAAACCTTGTTGTAACAGATGGGAAAACCTTGGTGTGACCAAGGGGAAAACCTTGGTGTGACCAAGGGGAAAACCTTGGTGTGACAGAGGGGAAAACCTTGTTATAACAGATGGGAAAACCTTGATGTGACAGAGGGAAAAAATTGGTGTAACACTAACAGAGGGGGAAAAAAAACTTGGTTTGACAGAGGGAAAACCTTGGTGTAACAGAGGGGAAACCTTGGTGTAACATGTAACAGAGGGGGGAAACCTTGGTGTAACAGAGGGAAAAACCTTGATGTCTGCCGCTTTCTTTGCAGGCCATGGCGTACACACTAGATTACGAGTCTCCCTCTCGGATGGGCTACTTTGTGAAGATAGAAGTAATGCCACAGGGGTGTGCCTTTCTTTTCACGAGTGGCGCACTTTAATCAGGGCAGATGTGTGAAGAGTTAACTTTCCTTGGTGTCCACAGAGTTTACGTCAAGGTGTCTTGAGCTGTGTTTAATTGAATGAGAATTGCTGTGCCAAATTTAAAAGAAAAGTGGAATTGTTTGCTGAACAGTTTTGATGTGCTTAAACCTGATTTTGTCCATGCACACATGTGTACTAATAGTACTTACCACGCTGAATGATTCTGACTGGGAATATTTTGCCCATGCGCACAGTTTTGTGGTAAACAGAGGGTTAATACATTCCTGTGTGCCTTTTGTGTTTAACAGCAATGAGTATTTGTACAGCAGCCTGTCCCACAGTAACTCCCCACCCTTTAAACACCAGCATGTACAGTGGAACTCCTCTTTAAAGATCTCTGTAAAAATCAAGCCCAAGTGCTGTTTGAGGCTGCTCTCAACCTACAGTGTAGTCGTCTGGAAAAACAGCTTCCACCACTTTCCTCCCTGCCGGTTTAGGTCGACACTGCATTGACTGCTTTTCTGTCAGTGTCTGCATCCTGTCATGTACATCTGTTGACTTCACTCACATCATTGGCAGGGCACAGCGGTGACTTCTGTCACATTCCTGTCAGTTCTGCTCTGAACTGGTGTGCACCGGCCCCTTTACGTTCTGTTAGAGTGCTCTGTTATAGTGCTCCGAACAAATTTGTTTTGACTGTGTAGGTTCCATTGTGTTTTCTCACTTGTGTTCCTCTTATTTGTATCCCCCTTTGTTTCATTTTTTTTTTTTTTTTTTCTGTCTGTCGATATTTGACCCCAACAGGGTTTCATGTTCTTGTTTTGTTTGATGTTTTGGTTGCTGTTGTTGGCAAGGGGTAGGGGAGGGATTGTATTTTATGTTGGTTTCTTTTGACATCTACACCCACCCCCACCCCACCCCACCCATGCCCCACCCCCAGGTTCACTAGTGTGAATTTATGGATGCAATATTAATGGTCATAGCCAATTTCTCTTATGGTCAGCGAAGAGCAAAAGTGCGGACACAGGTAAGATGGAGAGTTAGGGTGATGGTCGTCTGTGTGCTTTTGCCGGGAACACTTAGGGAAAAGCTTTGTGTGCCATTGTGGCATGATTTTTTTTGTCCCTTGCATTGGACTTGGAGTGGGCGTTGTAAGCTGCTGGTACTAAAACTGAGGTTTTCCTGCCTGTCAGTGATGTCTCAGATACAGCATTTTCAGGGCTAGCTGATACACACACAGATGTGCAGTCTACACATTTTGTAATCCAACATTTTCAGGGCTAGCTGATACACATAGATGTGCAGTCTACACATTTTATAATCCAGTCAATCTGTGTTTTATTTTATGTCTGTTCACAGCAATGTGGTATTAGACACACAAAATTTATTTTGCTTTGTTTATGAAAGGCAGGCCCAAATTACCCAGCGAGAAGTTGTTGATTGCATTCGTTGTGTGTGTGTGGTTGGTGGAGGTGCACATGTTTTGAGCTGTACACCTTTCTCTGTCATAGCCAGCGGAGGGAACTTGGCCTCAGAAGAATGGCGCCAGTTCCAACACATTCATGAGGATGTTGGCGCTAGCAAACACGGAAAGTGCTGAGATAGCTTGTCTCCCATTTTCACTGCTCATGTACACACCCCACGAATAATGTATACGATTGTCACAGCATTGTTTGATTTCCCAACTCAGCCTGTGGCCTTGCTAATCACCTTCTATGTCTTGGTCACCCTCTGGAGTGTGAGAATGAAGGACTGTAATGCATGGGTAGTTTGATATCTACTGTTAGCACTGCTCCTCACTGGACCAGTGTAATTACATCTGTTGCACCCTGGATCTTGTCTTCGCCTGGTGGCTACACCTGTCCATGGTGATGGTGTGTGTCCCTCTTAGAAGCTAGGTGCCGATGTGGATCACTGATTATCAGGAGTTTGTTTGGCTGTGTAGTAAATAAGGCAACTGGGCTGATAAGCGGACAGGCTGTGGTTCAAATCCCCATCCCCTCACCTTTCTGAAACCTGTGGTTCTTGATTGATACTGTCTCTGGAGAGTTGCGCTGAGCAGTCTGACTCACTTCATTGCATGCATACTTTCTGATAATGATATGAAAATAGGTGAGCTTTTATAGATGTTGTTGTGAGTGTCCATTTCACTAGTCTTAAAATCTGGGCTTGAGTTTAATTACACTGGGCAATATTGTGGCCACTATCATTACCCCATATGACTCAGCATTAATGATGCAAATCTGTGTGAACCCCGTCCACCTCCTCCGTCCACCCCACCCCCCACCCTGAATAGCGTTCTCTGTTGGAGCACAGCAAATCATGTCTGCGGCATCAGTGCAGATATTCCACCAAATAAAGAGGACGTGATCCTGAGCACTCTAACGCAGCACACTCTGTCTCTGATGGCTTTTGGGGGGGGGGAATTCTGGGAAATCCCTAACTAGACTGAAGATGGAGTTTGCACGGGAAAAATTAAGTGCTTCCATGCTGTGATGGTGTTTTTCAGAATGAAAATTTTGTTGTGAAAGTTGGGAACAGCCACCCAGATTTGCTTGGGGATAAAATTTAATGTTGTGGATTTAACTTGCCATTTTAGCTGAGTGTGACAGATCTGTTCTGGTAGCCCCTTCTAAAATATCTTGTCCTTAATATTTTGCACTTGATGCCAGCTGCCAAGCAGTTTTTGCCTCCTGCTAACAGTCTAGCACACAGTCTGCTTTTT
>OY757542.1:1947582-1964923 GCA_963584105.1 Alviniconcha strummeri
CTTTTATTTCATTTCCTAAACAGCCCCCCCCCCCCCCCCCCCCCCGGCCCTCCTCTCTATCTTCGCGTTGGCCCCCGATGAGCAGTCGTGTGTGGCAGACTATCGGTAAAAACAAACTTGATACCCACGCGGACAAACTCCAAGCACTGGTTTACGACATCCTTCCTCCAAGGGTGCCGGAAAGCGATGCTTGGAGTGTGCCACGCACCGTACGTAGGTACGTGCGCCAGACTCTTTGCCTGGCCGAGCCAATAATCCTTTGTCTCTGGGGATGCTGTCTACATGTGCCGGCCAGTTCGTCGCTTATCGGGTGAATCTACCCTTACCCGCCATTCACCTTCTTCGCATACCTTCTGGCACGCACTCGTTAGGCATGGCGATACATAAATTATATACAATTTTTATACACCTGGCTTTCAACAACTATTCACTGACTGCATGAACCTAAACCGGCTTGGCGGCAATGTAATGATTTCCTGAGATAGGGCAAGAGGGGTGGTGTGTGTGTGTGTGGGGGGGGGGGGGGGGGGGGAGGGGGGGGCGCAGTGTGGAGGGATGCGCCAGCAGGTAACGAATGAGCGATGAAAGAGACAACTGACCATGACATATCATTACCCGCAGCACAAAGGCAGACGAATAGTTGGCATGTGTACTGGCTTGCACAGGTGCAAAGGGAACAGCTATCTCAGTGACAGAGTAGAGCAAAACTTGACAGGTAAAACCAGTCTGATTTAGTCAGTCTATTTATTCGTTGCACTTCTCTGTTTCTTATCAGAAAGGCGTTTTTGTTAAATCACACAACAGGATCTTATGAAAAAAGACTCCTGAGTTAATTCATCTTCAGGTCTTAGGTTACCTGCTAGAAAATTATCGTATGAAAGACTCCTGAGTTAATTCATCTTCAGGTCTTAGGTTACCTGCTGGACTGGAAATATCGCGTTCCCTCATCGCCTCCCCCCCCCCCCCACCCCCTCCTCCCCCAAATCAGTTCAGACAGTTGTAGTTTGAATTATAGATCAAAAACTGCGACAGAAATCGGATCCAAACACACAAAAGGTTCAAAAGAACGCTATTTATTAGGACAAAACACAACATGCGAATTCAGTTTCGGGGTAAATTATATCAAGTTACAGAACGACACTTAACAGTTAAACGGTGAAAAATCATGACAGATGAAATGCAGAGCTAGGACACTCATCTATTTTTGGTTGTGCTGTTGTTTTCGTATCCAGCGCTGGGAAGAATTTTGTGATAAAAATGTGGCAGAAATAATATTTTTGATTTACTTTGAACAGAGCACTTTAAACTTGAATTCATTTCAGCATAAGAGGTGACCGCGCACATAACTTCGCCAAGAAGGAATCATGCAAATGAAAAACCGAAGACATAATCTCTCTCTCTCTCTCATCTCACACACACACATACACACGCACGGACGCGTACGCACGCACTCTCTCTCTCTCTCTCTCTCTCACACACACACACACACACACACACTCACACACACACACACACACACACACTTATACCAAATCACACCTTCCTAAAAATATCTAAATAATACCTTCGAAACGGACTTGCAAAAGCTGGGTCCATCTTGCGTGGTTCGCGGCACAAAAACTCCATAAACAGGAGGGAGAGGGGCCAACTGAGATTTTAGACACAAGCCGCGCGGGCTATGGCAAAACAAAACACCACCTCAGCCAGTTCGCCCACAGCATTGATCCGCTATCCCCGTGGTTTAAAATCACCGTCTCCACACGTCACGCCCCCAAGGTCAGAGCACGAAACGAAATCCACGAGGTGACGTCAAAAACTGCCGAGTCTGTCACCAGCTCAGTTCGGGTCTAGACCACCAGACAAAGAGTTTTTGGGTTTTTTTTTGGTTTGTTGGTCCCCTCTCAGGAGCTGGCGGTCCAAGAACAAGGAACTGCGGCGAAGGAGGGCAGCCAGGGGAAGGCAGAAGCAGAGCGGAGCGGACGGCAACACAAGAGTGAGTGAGTGAGTGAGCATGGGGCCGCGAGACGTGTAGAGGAAGGAGGTATAGTGCCAACAGTCCACCGCTGATAGCAGCATCAGCAATAGCAGGACTCCGCTGCGGTGGAGACGAGAGACCCGAGACCTGCACTCTGACTGGCTACAGCCATGGCGGCACCAGCAAAGCAACACCACAGCGTGCCCCCAACCTCTCTCTCTACCTCCCTCCCTCCCTCTCTCTCTCTCAGCGTGCCCCCAACCTCTCTCTCTACCTCCCTCCCTCCCTCCCTCTCTCTCTGTGGCGGTGCCATCGACAGACAAATCGACAAATCTTTGGTGCCACTCTTGACGGTTACAGGCGAACGAAAAGGTGTACAAGTACATAACTATTTTATGTTATGAATGTACGGTTACAAACAAATCTGACCTAAAACCTGTACACAGCTACCTGCAAAGAAAGGGTTGGGGTGAGGTGGGGGGGGGGGGGGGGGCGGCTGGGGGCTGGGTCAACTTGATCTTAGCTATTAAGTTAGGATTGTACGGACAAAAGCATTTCCATGAAAATCATTAGCGTGAACGCATCCGGAATATTCGTTCTCCAAACAAATTTCGACAGCGCGCTCCTGACACATGAGAGCAACGCCCGACAGCCGACTCGGTGGAAGACACGCCAACAGCCTCCAGCTCCGCAGATTGTGTGGTGGGACAGTCGCAGGTATCGGGGCCAACGCTGATTTTTATTTTCATAGTTCATGTGTGCCATGTTGAGGGCCTGCGCTGCCTCAAGTCTAGGGAAAGTTGCGTGGGCTCTGGTCTGCCAATCCACGCTTCCTTCTTCTTGTCTTCGTATTTGTCCTGCAACCCCCCCCCCCCCCCCTTTCCTCCTTACCCCTTCCCGTATCTGGAAAATACATCGATTTTTGTTTTCATATTTCAACTGACTGTGCCATGTTGAGATCCTCCGCTGCAGTGCTCAGTCTAAAGAAGAGCCTGGGCAGAGGAGCTGAGCAGACCGACTCTCGACTCATGCTTTCTTCTACTTGTCCTTGCAGCCCCCCCCCCCCCCCCCCCCCAACACCTTTTCGCCCTCTCTCCGGAGCTGTCTGGCGAGTAAAGATCACTTCCGCCTCACTTGTGCTGGCATGATGAGCACGCGCAGTGCACACGCCCACACCCGCAGTGCCTTGTACACTAACAAGGCCAAACAGTCAAATGCCAACCGACACACCCGGGAAGACGCCAGTACATCAAACGCTGCATAAGGTATATTCAAAGTTCAGTTCCACGGATTCCCGCACTCGAAAATTCTAACGACGCATTTCCCGTCCGTGCATGGCAGTGTGTCATTTCCTTCCCTGTCAGCCATGTTTGCGAAAAACACAAGCTGCATGAGACTGAGGACGACTACAACACTTGACAATAGGGAAGTTTGTCAGTGCTGCATGGGCCGGACTTTGAAGGCCATTGTGCCTAATAATAACAATAATGGGTACTTTGAGCAGCTAACAAGCACAGACCCTAAGCACTGACATATTCTTTGAAGGTACATCAAGATTGAATGCATACAATACACACACACACACACACACACACACACACACACACACACACGCACGCACGCACACACACACACAGAGAGAGAGAGAGAGAGAGAGAGAGAGAGAGAGAGAGAGAGAGAGAGAGAGAGAGAGAGAGAGAGATGTCTTTTCGTCTGCAACTGCGGTAACTGAGTAGGCAGCTGGTAGCTTGGTCCAAAGCCAACGGCTTGGCAACTACACACACACACACACACACACACACACACACACACACTGTCGTACATCAGGACAATGGGACTGAAGAAAAGATATCTGAAACGATATAGGATTTGAAGGAAGATTTGAAGAGGTAGAATGATGGGGACAAAAACAGGGAGTTCATTCCGGATAGCTGAAGTGTGGTAAGGGAAAGAGTGCAGTATGATTTGCATGCAGCATGCACATGACAGCATTGCCCAGTCAACCGGCCAGGTCACATCAGGGTGAGCCGCTGTACGAGAATTGCTGTCACCGCTCACGCGTGATCCAAAAAGCATACGGCTGCTTGACATTATTGGGAACTGTGACTTGCAACGTCTGCAAGTATCCTCCTACATTCAAGGATTCTTGGTATCGTTCCAGTCGAAGCGCCGGAAACTGGGGAAGATGACGATAACGATGTTTGATGAAGTTTGTTTTTAGTCAAGTCTGGGCCCTTACAAAAACTGAGGTAAAGTAGCGAAATAAAGCCAAAAGAAGCCAAAAGACACCATACACTGTCTCATGTCCTACCAGTAACATCTGTAGTGCCTTCTGCATCGTATTCTTCGCTGTAGTGTTATCAAACGAAGCCTAAAAATCTCACGGTGCATTCTCAGTCATATTCTTTGCTGTTATCAGACTAAGCTTAAAAATCTCACAGCGCATTCTCAATCATATTCTTCCAGTTATCAAACGAAGCTAAAAGTCTCACTGAGACACTGGCTAACTAGGTAACGACAAATATTCAAGTTTTGCGGTCGCCGGAAATAATAATATCCAGTTAAAAACAGGGGATCTGATCGCAGACATATACAATTTTGTTCGTTTGGATGAGACATGCCTATTTCTTAAAAACTACAAAGTTTGACCCTTTCCGGTTTTCGACGCTACTGTGACCTTGAAACTAATTCAAGGCCACGGAGACAGGTAGAGTTCAACACAGATTATTATCACCTGAAAGAGGAGGCCGGTTAAATGGCGCCCGTGAACATGCGAACGATGCAGTCTTTGTCACAGCCAACAGCCGAGCATCGATCATTACACAGCCCCGTCATTCTGCGTGTGCTTGACAGGAAATCTCCTTCTCTCACCCTCTTTCTCTTGCGCTCAGCAAGGCCGGGCTAGATACTCGACAGGTCTGAATGGAGCTAAACTGCAATCCTTGAAAAAAGCTTTGTCTGCTTTCTGTCTGTATGTAGGTCTCCCTCGACCACTGTTTATTTCAATTCGATTATCTCTGATTATCTTTGCTGAGATTTCCCATAATCATAATAATAATATGGCTCTGTAACACTGAGCTACTCTCCTGAATTTTAGTCTTTTTTGTTCTTTTTTGTTTGTTTCTAGTTTTGTTACCTGGAACTTTCTGGGTTCTGCTCTTTGAGCTAAGCGTGCTATACCGTCACCAAGTGAAAGTAACTAGGCCTATGGCTATTGCGAACCTCCCTTGAAGCAGGGAGACGACTTTTCAGTTTAACGCACTCCCCCCTCATCCCCCCCCCCCCCCAAACCCTTCTTCCTCCATGCCCGAATTAACGCCTATAAATATATACGCGTCATCATGTGCAAATCTTCGCACTAAGGGGCCGGGCCGTAGAGTACATTTAATGATTAAAAACACCTTTCGATTGACAAGAGAGGGCCGAACGGCCTGTGGTTAGAGGAGGGGAAGGGGGGGGGGGGGGTAGAAGGACATACGCCGAACGGCTGGCTGGTGGTAGGAAACAGAGAGGATACAGCATAAAGCACCACAACTGACAACAGAGAGGATACCGCATAAAGCACCACAACTGACAACAGAGAGGATACCGCATAAAGCACCACAACTGACAACAGAGAGGATACCGCATAAAGCACCGCAACTGAATACAGAGAGGATACCGCATAAAGCACCGCAACTGAATACAGAGAGGATACCGCATAAAGCACCACAACTGACAACAGAGAGGATACCGCATAAAGCACCGCAACTGAATACAGAGAGGATACCGCATAAAGCACCGCAACTGAATACAGAGAGGATACCGCATAAAGCACTACAACTGACAACAGAGAGGATATCGCTTAGAGCACCACAACTAACAACAGAGAGGATACTGCACAACTGACAACAGAGAGGATACCGCATAAAGCACTACAACTGACAACAGAGAGGATATCGCATAAAGCACCACAACTGACAACAGAGAGGATACCGCATAAAGCACCACAACTGACAACAGAGAGGATACCGCACAAAGCACCACAGCTGACAACAGAGAGGATATCGCTTAGAGCACCACAAAGCTTAAAGCACCACAACTGACAACAGAGAGGATACCGCATAAAGCACCACAACTGACAACAGAGAGGATACCGCATAAAGCACCACAGCTGACAACAGAGAGGATACCGCATAAAGCACCACAGCTGGCAATCAGGACGATGATGGCAAGTAACATCTGACGAAGGGGCACGAGGCCGGGTAGTTGGGGGGTGCGAGAGTGGGGAGGCGATTGTGCGTACGGTACCTAATAGTGCTAATAAAGTACGGTTTTACCGTATAGAATTCTCTGCCATGCAAGCCCCACATGAGTGTCCCTAGTACACATGGCTAGTAACGGGGAACAGAGGGCTTGGCTTCCCAGCCGTGATACAGCAGGTCAGTGAGTGCCGGGGGGGTGTAGTACACAAAATCACTCTGACCAGAAGCAGATGCGTGTTTCGGGAGCACAGGAAATGAGCCCTGGCGGAACCAGGAAACGACAGAACGGCGCAGGAGGCGCCATCATAAGAGATGGTCAATAATTGGGCTGCGCTCAAGTGGAAGTCACATTCCCTCAATACTGACCACTGAGGGGCCACGTATATCATATATAATATACGGAATATTTAAAAATAAAAATAAACGTAATACATGAATATTTATATATGTTAGTCACCAAAAAGAATTACCGAAATAAATACCAAGTAATTTTCGAAATAATACCAAGCAATCTTTCTTTTTTTTTTCTTTTTTTTTTGAAGGAGGTGGGGTTGGGGGATAAGATGGAGTTAGTACGGACAGGTTCAGATCGATTTTCTCAAATCTGTTTGATGTACCGGAAACGAAATGCTATGTTATAAAAAGCAACAATAAAACCAAAATCAAATTGAAAACCTACATATTATATATCAACTAAAGAGCCTGCTATTTATTGGCTTTTAACGTTCTATCATCCGCTCACGGCTAACTCCGGACGATCATCTGAGCGAGAGCGAGAGAGAGAGAGAGAGAGAGAGAGAGAGAGAGAGAGAGAGAGAGAGAGAGAGAGAGAGTTGAGGGACAAAAGTAAGAACAAAACAAACGAATGCAGACAGTACACACAATATATGTCACAGCTTGTGCGCAAGCAACCCTGGGGAGACCGAAAGGTATAAATCCTGGAATCTCCGGGATTTCGGAAGTGGTAGAAACACACACTGAACTCGGACTGCAGAACAATTCCGCCAACAGAAAGCTTGGGCAAAGATGAGTGAAAGAAAAGAGAAGGGATGAAAAAAGAAGAAAATAGAACCGCTAAAATGTCGGTAACATAAAGCCATGCTGCAGTAGCAGCTCACGCTCTAATGAATACTATCTATACGAAGCGTTCAAAACAATTTTCTGTCATAAACACCAGAAGGCGGTGTGTGTGTGTGTGTGTGTGTGTGTGTGTGTGTGTGTGTGTGTGTGTGTGTGTGTGTGTGTGTGTGTGTGTGTGTGTGTGTGGCCGAAGTTCTGGCTACACCAGCTGTCAATTATCAGGATAGTCATATTTTTTCCGGCGCCTATGGTTTGCTATTTTCTCCCAGTTTTGTTATTGCACGCGAGTCTCGACCAGCCAAAACTATCACCCAAAACTATCTGGCACGTGGGACTTTGTGACCAAGTGCCGTACGACAATACGAAATGAAATGACGGCTTTTTTTTGCATAGCTTGAATCACATCTGAAATGGAAAAACTAAAATAAAAACTAAACTGAATTGGCAAATCACGCGCGCGCGCGCACACACACACACACACAAGCACGGACGCACACACACACACAAGCACGGACGCACACACGCACGCACACACACACACACACACACACACACGCACGCACACACACACACACACACACACACACACACACACACACACACACACACACACACACACACACACACACACTGTCGCCGCCGAACAACGATCTGCTAGCTCAGTGGTTTGGCAGCTGGGCGGTGAAATCATGTATATTTATTATACTTAAACAGAAAGGCCAATAACAAAAGGGACCTAACTGCCCCAACCGCTGAGAAGGCAAGCCCCGAAACCAGGCATTACCGTACATTGATTAGTTCACAACAGCAAACTCGCTCTGCCCCTACAGCGGTAGCAAAGACCTCCCCCTACGGAAAATCTTTGGTTCAGCCAAACTCCTAGCTCTGGTTGACCACCTCCTTCCTCCTTGGAGAACAGTGTGCAGGAAAGCGACGCTAGGAGTTGAAGTGTTGCTTCACGTCCACAGAAACCGTAGGCTTATTAGGGACGGGAGCCCAGGACGGCAACCTCAACTTTCACACAGCTCCTGAGCTCTGTCGCTAGGAGTGTCGGTTGTAGCAGAAATACTACAGCAAGTAGTTTAGGTTTTCTGGTTGTAGCCATACAAGGCTACATCGCGCGCTACGCTGCCTTTGTGTATGGAACAAAAACACTTTTCCACGGTTCCTGTCGTAACAAGCCCGGATCTCTCCCCCTAATTTGCAAGTGTCCCTCTCTCCAATGAAACGCTGATAATCGTCCTCCCCCCACTTCTCTCCGTGGAGATAATAAAAGAATGGCCCGTCACGCACCATTATTATCAATGGCCGATTGTTGTAATTGGCGGGGATTGAGACCCTCAACCTCAGCAAGTTTCGCATCCACCCGCCTCATCATTCCGGAGTTTGGCATGCATGTGCGTGCCGACAATCTGTCACAGGCGCACACTCACTTCGTGTTTTTTCTTCTCCAACATCAGTCGATGAATCCCATGGACGGACCCTGGTTTTTCACACCCATTCAACCAGGACGGTTGAACCAGGGAGTATGATCCCAACATCCACACACACACACACACACACACACACACACACACACACACACACACACACACACACACACAGAGAGAGAGAGAGAGAGAGAGAGAGAGAGAGAGAGAGAGAGAGAGAGAGAGAGAGAGACAGAGACAGAGACAGACAGACAGACAGACAGACAGACAGACAGACAGACAGACAGAGACAGAGACAGTGAGACAGAGAGAGATGGAGAGAGAGAGGGAGAGAGAGAGAGAGATGCAGGGAGACAGAGAGACAGACAGATAGAGACTGCAGTAACTTTCTCACGCCATGATTGGCAAACAACTAAAGACAGAAACATTTCTATCTTGCACCGAGTACCAAATCTTGCAAAAGGCAAAAATATGTACTGATAACCTGAGATGTACCTGTTGTCAAAATAGGATGGAGAAAATAAAGTTCGTTGCCCTGCGCCGCAAAATACCCCCGTTGTGTGCCTAGTGATGCCGTAAGTCAAGAATGACTATAGTCAGTATAATATTATACCCACCTTTCTTGCAGCTGGTCTGCATTACCCGATATCTATTACTCGTATAATATGTACTTACATCACCAGACCAACTGCAAGAAAAGTGGGTATAATGCCCTGACAATAGTAATACTTGAATGACAGCATCAAAGTAAGTGTGTTGGTAAACTATTACTGGTGAATATAACCCAGTAATAGTTTACAAACACGCTTGGTTTGGTCGCAAAGAGACACCTGGTACAGAAAATACACGGTTCACAAACATTCAATGAAGTTTTAAACCTTTGCCGAGTGCTTTTGACACAAGTAAGCGTTAACTGTGAGTCAACGACAAAACTAGTAATTTTGAGCAGATAATGAGTAATTATGTGCACATAATTGTAATTATGTACAGATAATGAATGATTTTGTCTTTTGACGCTAGTACGCCGCCATACCAAACCAGTTTTGTAAGCGAAACAATCATTAGTTCAGAGGTCGTAGCAGAAATAGTCATATTTTTTAATATAATTTATGAGCCCTCGCCGCGACCTTTGGCCTTGAAAATATGAAAAGCATTTTTTGTAAAAAAAATAAAAAAAATGGACACTCTGACACCACTATACAAGGTTTAGTTACAAAAGGGTGAGCGGTTCAGATGACATCCGGGCAAAATCCGGGAAGCATGGGCAGATGGTCGGGCACAATAATATCCACACACACACACACTCGCACGTGCACACTCAACCCCCCCCCCCCCCCCCCAACACATACACACACTGAGTTATACAAATGGTAAAACCACGAAAGACCAGAAACGATAGGTCACGCAATGCCCAAAGCCGGCATCTAGTGCCTGCTTTTTCCATCAAATGGCAAACCATAAACTGACAAACAACAAAGCCAGCACGCGACAGGAAGTGCTGTGGACAACGCAGTCCCACAGAATAATAGGATAAAGCAAATACTGACCCCAAACCTTCGCCGTCCAGCTTTGTAGCCCACATACAGTCCAGCTTCTTCCTGCAAGCTAAAGCCGGTAAAGCCCCGACCAGAGAAAACGGAAAGCAACGAAAGGGGGAACACAAAATCCTCTAAATTCAAAATGCATGACGTAAGAGTAAAGCTCTTGTTATTGCTATAGTAACCATGCAGCGGGTGTGCGCGAGGATTGGCCGAGAGTTGCGAGGCATCTAGCACAGTGTCTATCAGCCGGGACGCCCAGGGTCATTGGAATGGCGCGACGTGCAGACACTCTCATGATGTGAATTATTGACCCTGCATGTTCCCCTCCTAGACAGCGGCTTTTCTCTTCCACCCTCCCCTTAGTTTTTCTTTCCTTCTTCCTTTTCCCCCCGCTTCCTTTGCCTGGTTCCCCCCTTTTTTTTCCCCCTTTTCTTTCTTCTTCTTTCTTTGCCTACTCATTTCTTTGATGGAGAGGGGCGACTCAAAGGAGTCAAAGATCCACAAAACTGGACGACCAGCCTGATCACGTCATGCTGCCTTCTGCATTCTGATGTTTCCTGGACAAATGTAATGCCGTGCTGGTTCTTTTCATTGATGTGGTATCCCACCCCGCGCATGCCCCGGTCTTACACTACAAGAAGAGCAAGAAGAAGAAAGGAAGAAGAAATAGAAGAAGACACCAACGCATAAAAGTCCCAGTATGCGCAAAGCAAAAGACTGCAGAAGAAAGTGTCAATAGTCTACGTACAGGGTGAATCACAGTTTTCGGACGCAGATGAAATTGATCATCGTCAATTTATATATATAATATATCCGTCATCATCGCCCGCATCATTCTCATCCACATCCACATCATCACCAGCACAACCGCTATCATTACCGTCATCGTTATCATTACACACGATCATGCATCGTCATCGAAGTCGATTATTTTCATCATGACAACTGCGTCGTACCCACGTACAGCTGAAGCTAGTCGCGTATGTACTTATACATAGCTGAAGCTAGTCGCGTAGGTACATATACATAGCTAAAGCTAGTCGCGTATGTACATATACATAGCTAAAGCTAGTCGCGTAGGTACATACACATAGCTAAAGCTAGTCGTATAATATATATCTGGAACTACTGAGGCCTACAGTGCTCAGTATCGGATGACGTTAAGCGGAATTAGTTTTCCTTCGTTCTTCTCCATATTTATTGCCTATGAATAAGATTTGCCGACGTCTTGAAGTAAGACATATGCAGCCCATCGTCAATGACGAATTGCACAGACTGCCGGTCTCATCGGTGATGAACACAACCAACAGAACGATAAACACACGCTGAACACGATTAACAGCGGTATGAGACTGTTTTTAATGAATACGCCGAATGAATGGACGAAAGACCAAATCAACAGATACGTTTTGTGTGTGTGTTTTTAAAAGGGACCAGGCACACAGTCAATGTTTCTGTTAAAGGTTCCATTCTCTGGTTCTGGTTATACTGCATTGTCCTTCCCTCCACTCCACATACTCTACCATGGCGCGCTCTGAGGACAGAGTTCATACCTTTGGCGGAAAGAGCAGATGATACTTCGTTCACAAGTCCTTCAGATGAAACGAAAACCGAGGTCCAGCGGGCTATAGGCCTCGACAAGTTAACGACCCCACGGCAGCGTCAACACGTTCCGCCAGCATCACGCAAATACTCCAGCAAGATTAGGGATTAGCTAGGCCCGGTAGCGAGGCCCCGTCGAAGCTGGCTTTGCTCAGGGAATGCAACCCAAATTTGTCATCGGAAAATAATATTGTTTTTGCAAAGGGCCAGTAAAGTATTCGCACACACACACACACACACACACACACACACACACACACACACACAAACAGAACAAAAGAGAAAAGGCCGGTGGGGGGCGTTAACTAGCAGTTTCATTAATGCTAAAAACCAAGTGGTCGTCTATTTCAAAGAACGGCAGATTATTTACACACAAGTCTAGACCATAGTCTTCCATTGTAAATGAAGACGACAGAAAAAAAGAAAAAGCCCCCCCCCCCCCTCCCCCCAACAAACAAAGTAAAACCTTCCCATAAAATGTAGTTGTTTAAAATGGCAAAAACACTGTCGTACTGTGAAATTGGTCTCCTTTCAGTGGAAGGGCCATGTTAGATAATCACTGAATCCGCTTTAAGATTGGCAAACTGAATCCCCCCCCCTTCCATTTCTTTCGTTACGCGGGATACACAAAACTAAAAAGGCGTCAATCGTAATTTCTCGAGCCGCCAGTACCTGTTCTGAGACACCCTGGCGTCAAACGAGTCTCGCAACCCAGCTAAGATTCTCCCTCCCGTCGGTGTTGCTTAGTGTGAAACTAACGTTAAACTAGAGAGACAAAATCTGAAACAGAAAGAGGTCCTGAGCAATCTGAAACAGAAAGAGGCCCAGAACATTCTAAAGCAGAAAGAGGCCCAGAGCACTCTGAAACAGAAAGAGGCCCAGAACAATCTGAAACAGACAGAGGCCCAGAGCACTGTGACACAGAAAGAGGCCCAGAGCACTCTGACACAGAAAGAGGCCCTGAGCAATCTGACACAGAAAGAGGCCCTGAGCACTCTGACACAGAAAGAGGTCCAGTGCACTCTGAAACAGAAAGAGGCCCAGAGCACTGTGACACAGAAGGAGGCCCAGAGCACTCTGACACAGAAAAAGGCCAGAGCACTCTGACACAGAAAGAGGCCCAGAACGCCTGTGCAGAATCAACAAACAGGGAATGAGTTATTTAGCGCTCGAAAGACGTCACGCAAACACACAACAAAGGCCTGAGTCGCCTATGGTAACTCCCACATGGCATGCGAGTAAATGCAAGGTAAATAAACTCCACCAGAGCTACAGCCTCTAAAAAAGGTTGGATGCCCCCCAGTTGCACATATACCCTCCATTTCAGGCACACTCGGCGACACAGGCATGCCAGATGAGAGTCACCGTAGCTGACTCAGGTTTTTGTTGTTATGTTTGTGTGACGTCTTTTCAGCGCTAATTAACTCCCTTGTTTGATAACGCTAGACAGACAAGAAAATGCTTTCCTTCTTTATGGTTTTAACCTTACCTTCAATTCGCAGACTCATTCACAAATCCACGCCGAAATCGTTGTTTTAGTTACACCGGCATTAAACAGCAGCTCAAATCCAACTGAAGGTTCACAAATTAATGCTTTCATTCATATAATCCTTCCACCGCTACACAGCTAAATTAAATTTAAAACGGGACCAGCATAAGACTTGGCTTTCTGTGCACGCGGCGTACACGCGCGTGAACTGTCATCTCCACTCGGCTGACAATGACAAGGCAGGCGAAGAGACAAAGACAGAGAGCCCTCGCAGAGGTCTGCACAGAACATCACAGAAACCGACAACGATCGGCACTGTCACATGGAATGCGATCCGATGCCTCCGCGCCCCGCTCAAATTGAAGCGCCGAGTGACGGTGGATCCGATGAGCAAAGTGCTGTTTGTATCGTGCTGAAGTCGAATAGCTGTGTGTGGCGAACACAGCAAAGATGCTCGACACAAGTGGATGGCATCAGCATCGGTCTCCGATCCGGTCCTGCAGAGACTGACGAGCCGAAAGCCTGTAGGCGCGTAGCACGGGAGCTGGTTTCAAAATGTGTCAGATGGTCTGAGGCGTGTCGTGGAGTGTCGACTTCGACATGATCGATAAAGCTCCGCTCTTCACGAGGCGAGGCGAGCCTGTTCCGTGCACCCCCCACCCCTTCTCCTCCAAATCTGTCTGCTTTCTCTTTCCGCCTGTCCCTTCAAAGATGCTCCGCGCGTCCCTGCACCGGGAATGTTGCAATGCCAACTGTGTGTGTTCCCACTGGCGAACCGCGTGCTTGTCATCTTAAAGACGCCGGAAGGTCTTTGATATTAAGCAAAAGTTGAACGCTCGTGTGCGTATAACACGTAAAGCTACTCTAGCGCGCATCCCTTTGTCGCTCCGTGTGCTGAGAGAGAGAGAGAGAGAGAGAGAGAGAGAGAGAGAGAGAGAGAGAGAGAGAGAGAGAGAGAGAGAGGACGCAGACAAAGCCTCTGCTCTCTTTCGCCTTGGATTTGTACTTTCTAAAGGGACATTAGCCTTGAAGCAGAAGCTGAACGTTCGTATTCGTAATACACAAAAAGCGACCATCTCGTGCGTCCCTTTGTCGCTGTGTGTGCCAACAAAACATCGACTACCAAATTTAGACGGCGACAAAGCCTTTGCAGCCCTTCGACTTTTCTTTGTACTTTCTACAGGCACAGATTACGGCTTATATCGGCCAGAACACTGTGCTGACAAGTCCACTGTAGACTTCTCTTTACCCTATGTACTATGCCCCAAAGGCACTAGACATTCGCTGAACTAAAAAAAATTCTTTTTTTCTTTTCTTTTTTCTTTTTTCGGAGAACCGTCATTCATTACAGGCCATGGAGAGAGTAAAAGGGGGGGGGGGGGGGGGGGAGAGAGAGAGAGAGAGGAGAGAGAGACAGAGAGAGAGAGAGACAGAGACAGAGACAGAGACAGAGGAGACAAAAGACAACTGATCGGTGTTAAGTTCAAACACGTGCGCTACTCCAGCAACATTACACTTTTGAAACTCACCAAATGTTTTACAGTTTATCTGTAACTGTTTAAACGTCTATTCATCTCGCTCAGCTACGTAATCATTACGCCCATTACTAATGGGTGGGTGGCCGGAATTCTGTTGTAACACAAATCAAATCCTGTACAAAATCAAACTTCAAATCAATAAAAATTCGAATGTTGTGTTTTGTCCTACTAAATAGCATTCTTTTGAACAGTTTATGCGTACAAATCAACAGTGTTCTTTTTCAGGGGCAATCGCAAGCCTGTGCCGAGTCAAAACCTACCCCAAAACCATTGTCAAGTGACTGGAATAAATCTACAATCCCCAAGTCATTCCGTTAAAAACCTGTCGCTCAAGCTCGCCGCGACTGACTAATGGGAACCAAACGGCTGAGAGAATGGCCTATTGTCCCGTGGAGGGATAGCGAACGGTGCAGAAATAGAGAGACGTCTCTGTGATAAAGATCCAGAGCTATCAAAGGTTTCCTATAATTATAAGCCTGCACCAGGTCAAACTATCGCTTTTACGAGTACACGTGTATTTTGCCTCAGTGTCGCCTGGAGTTCTACCGCTTTTGTAATCAATGCCTTCCGGGTTCATTCAACTTCATTATGTGAACCCGCTTTAACCTGTTTCAAGCACATCGGAAGTTTAGCCCACGAAGTAGAGTTCCGTAAAAAAGAACGTTTATTTAACGGGACAAAACACAACGTAGAAATTTTCGGGGTAAGCCCCTTTTCAAGCGATAATCAAGCGGCGTGCGTCATTAGCAGTGAATGTAACGTTTACTTGTGATGTCGTTGACTATTTGTGTTTAGCCAGGTATAACGTGACCGTTGTGGATGGCTGGGCGTCCAACAGGCAACGAATATAGCCTTTGGTCTCAGTCACGGGTCACAAAGGGGACTATTTCCGATTCTGTGATCATTTTCCCTGAGCACCCGTCTGCTCTGTCCAGCATATTCGCACATATACCTGTCGCATAAAGACACTCAGTCTGGTTACGACGTTATATCTCTTCCACGCTGTACAACACACACACGCACACACACACCATATGTATATGGTTACGACGTTATATCTCTGGTTACGACGCTATATCTCTTCCACGCTGTACAACACACACACGCACACACACACACACCATATGTATATGGTTACGACGTTATATCTCTGGTTACGACGTTATATCTCTTCCACGCTGTACAACACACACACACACACACACACACACACACACACACACACACACACACACACACACCTCTCTCTCTCTCTCTCTCTCTCTCTCTACATATATATATTGTAGGGGAGTGGGGTGGGGAGTTGAGGGAAGTAGGTTGGAAGCATGGATGAAGAATCACAAGTCAGAGGTTGCTATAACTTTTATTTGTACACCAACCAACCAGGAAACAGTATAGGCTCTCCCCTGAGATGAACACATGAACACCGGCCGCAACAACAAACAAACAACCTGCCTCTGCAGGGACACTGGGGGAAAGGGACGCTGCCGGCCCAGCACACAGGTTTTAACACCTTAGATAATTGGGGCCATAAAACTCCCACCCAGTCAAAAAGGACAGGAAAGAAAAGATTAAAAGGTCATGGCCGGGAACATGTATACAATTATATCTCTTCCACGCTGTACAACACACACACACACACACACACACACACACACACACACACACACACACACACACACACACACACACACACACATATCGGAATTCAAATTTCCTGTGTTTATACAGGACGAATATATCTCATATTCTTCTCTTGATAACTTTGTGGAGATCATTTTGCAAAGAAGTACAGTACTCTTCTCTTTTTGTTCGTTTGTTTTGTTTTTCTTTCTGTTATTTTTTGTGGTTGTTTTGTTGCTCTTTTTGTTCTTTTTTCAGTACAGGAGTTACCTACCGGCTTCAGCATCGTTCACGACTGACGAATTATGAATGATGAAATGATGACACGCCATTCATTCACACTACTGGCAGTGTGCTCACAACACCTGCAGGATTAAAGCAGCAACCATCTCCAGAACTATAGATCGACTCGTTACACGTCGGAAGGGATCTATTTACGTTGATTGATAAAGGAGTGGGAACGTGTCAGAAATATGAGAAGTAAAACGTCATCACTTTCCACCAACTCGTTCATGGCGGCAAAACATTTTTAGCTATCGAAGGCGCAAAACCGCCCACGGGAGGCAACACCCATAAGACACCGCATTTACAGGCCGGCCTCAGAGAAAGCAGTTGCTGCCCTTAGTGCGATTGCCTGTGCGCAAAACTGAGACCGGGAGTTCCATCCGTGAGGCCAAAGACACCTCAGTGATGACAAACTGAAGCGCGGGAAAAGTGCGGGCAACGCGGTAATCAGCTCGTGAAATAAGGGTTAGTTACGGTGTCCAAAAAAGCCAACTTATAAAATCCATATAAAATCAGCAACACGTTCAATCGCCC
>OY757542.1:1965123-1975519 GCA_963584105.1 Alviniconcha strummeri
CAGACAGATAGATAGATGAGGCAGAAACACAGACATTAGATAGACAAACAACAGACAGGCAGACAGATAAATAGACAGAGAGACAGACAGACAGATAGATAGATAGATAGCTGGTGTGTTTTCTGGGCCGGCCGGCATAGCCATATGAGCTGCCTGCTGTTAGTGAACACAGGAGATGCTCGTGTCTGTCCCAATGCAGCTCAAAAACTCTTGATTCCATCATTACTAGCATCAAGACTTAAACGGTTCCACCCGGCAGGGACAATACAGATTACAGAATACTGTACCTATACCATTATGGGAAATTAAGGTGTCAAACTTCAGTCATGTTTTCACTGACGGCCGTATAAAGCAAAATTTGGGTCACACTTTGAATCATTTGACTGAGTGTTATAATTAAAACTAGCCAGCACTGAATATGGTAAATTTGATTTCTGTCTGCTCGCGTAGGGCTGTTCATGTTGAGTTGCAATTCTGGTTAATACTCCGGGATCATTACTGGGTAGGCCTTCTGCGTAATGTGTTGCAAACACAGATACAGAAATGCCGAACAATCCCAGTTACATGAAATTAATGACATAGCGATTTGATGACATCCGTACTGTACTGCAGAAATATGCCATGATTAGGTCATGGTGGCATTCGGTCGGACTCTGCGTGTGTGTGTGTGTGTGTGTGTGTGTGTGTGTGTGTGTGTGTGTGTGTGTGTGTGTGTGTGTGTGTGTGTGTGTGAGAGAGAGAGAGAGAGAGAGAGAGAGAGAGAGAGAGAGAGAGAGGGTTGTCAGCGGGCGCGACTGAGCGCGCTCGCGTCACGTGTATGTACGTATGTGTGTGTGTGTGTGTGTGTGTGAGAGAGAGAGAGAGAGAGAGAGAGAGAGAGAGAGAGAGAGAGAGAGAGGGGAGAGAGAGGGAGAGAGAGACAGTGGGTTTGTCAATGGGCGCGAGCGCGCGCGTCACGTGTGTGTGTGTGTGTGTGTGTGTGTGTGTGTGTGTGTGTGTGTGTGTGTGTGTGTGTGTGTGTGTGTGTGTGTGTGTGTGTGTGTGTGTGTGTGCGCCTACGTTTTCGCCGTGAGCGCCGTGCCCACTGACACTCCGTGTGTGCATGAGCGAAGAGTCAGTCTAGTCCGTGTGCTCCACTGGCCGTTGTGGCGGATGACGTCACTGACTGTCCTGAATCCGGCACACGAACCGCGACTTCAGTCACGCTTTCACTGACGGCCGTGTCAGGTCGAACTTCAAGCTGGGTCACACTTTTAGTTTTACTCATTTGACTGAGTCCGTTATAATCAGTCAAAGCTAGTTAGCACTGAATATGATACTGTAACTTGAAACTTGAGTTCTGTAGGTGTTTGCGGCGTGGGCATCAGCGGCGAATCTTGTCTAGCGGCCGGTTAGCTTGCAATTCGGCACAGTCTCGCCGCGGAGTGCTCTTACCAAAGATTTCCGAGCGCGCCTACTGACGGCCTTGACCACCGCCGCACACACTATAGTTCATCAGTGGTGACTGACAACGGTAATGACTACGATGGAGACGTGCATGTCCTACTGAACAGAATAGTGTACTGAATAAAAATTGCCTTGAACAATTAACGGGGGAGTATTGTGGTTTTTATCAGTGAAAACTGTCGAGCGGGGTAGCTTAACTTAAAACAACTCGGTAGAACACCGCTATGGGGCGGGGATAGCTCAGTGGTTAGAGCGCCGGACTCGTGATTGAAAGGTCGCGGGTTCGAATCCCTGCTGGAACGGCGGGAGAATTTTCTTCTCCAGGGTCGACTTTCTGTGCTGACTCTTATTTCGGTATCCGTTCCACCCCCGTGTTACCACAGTAGCACGTAAAAAATCCCGGTCATTCTGCCAAAAGTGCAGGTGTCAGGTTACAGCTAAACACGCATACACCTTACGTATGTGGATTTTATTGAACCGTGCTTCGGCATTGGTCACAACTTGTCCCTAATATGTCAAATGACATCTGAGGACATTAAGCATCAACTCATCAGAACACCGCTAAAACTCGCTCGACTAGTCACTGGCAACCCGGCCAAACTGACATGGCAGCGTCCGTGCACCGAGACACGACTACACGTGAAAAAGTTGTGAATTCGCTGTGATCGTCTCCACACAGTCTGGTGTTGCAGTCGTCTGCTACACGAGGACTAATTTCCATCGATCGTGACGCGCTTTTCACGCGCGACGCTGGCTCCACTCTCTCATGCCCTGCCGCTGGCAGTAGACGACCACGTGCACGCGAGCGCGTGGTGGTGGCTGCTGCAGTTGATGATGCAGAGGTCGGAGTTCACCCATCCGGGCAAGCTGTGATGCTGCTCTGACCCCCGCTGAGCGCAATGTGTGTGTGTGTGTGTGCGTGTGTGTGTGTTGTTGTGTGGACAACGCGATGAGTCAAGATAAGTAGACCTCTCGGCACAGCGTTTTGTTGTGTTGTGTAGCGGCATTACTGCAATATCTTCAGTCGCTTCGTTGCACTGCAAAGTCGCAGCTGGCAGCGGATGGTCCGCTCTCAGTCAGGTAAGCAATCGTTTCTCTCTGCTTTCGAACTGTGTGGGTGTTTTATTTCATGCGGTATGATCGGAGCGACCAGCGAACTTTCCCTCTGCAGACTCTCGATATTTTGGTACCGGCTGGTCCGTCGCTTAGCACGCTCAAAGAACGGAAACGCCGGCAATGAGTGAGAAGCCCTTTGTGATTGTGCGAAAGTTGGCGCTGTTTCAAAAGACTGTCTGGCTCCCGTTGACTGTCGGGTTTTTTAAATCAGATTTTGTGACGTTGTCATAAAAGACCCGGAGATCAAGAGCAATAAAAATAATAATTTAAAAATGTTACAAATCACGCCGTCTAACTCTTTGACGAAGAAGTTGCGTTTGGTTTCCAAAGATTTGATTCGCGCTTTGAAGCAGACGACATTTCTTCTGGCCCGGGATGCCTTATGCCCAGAGCCCACAAAGTCATTTATCACTGAACCAACTGCTGGACAGATGGATTAATTAGTTTGTCCTCATTCGAGAGACGGTAAAATCCAAGGAGACGGTAGGAAATTCCAGGACCCACTCAGACTTTTGAAGGTATTGTTTAAATCAGGTAACATTTATAAAATACTGATGGTGATGAGGTGAAAATAATATCCCAGTCTCACTATTAGTATTGAATGCTTAATTAAAAAAAAAAATTTTTTAAAGAGAGAGAGAGAATGAGAGAGAGAGAGAGAGAGAGAGAGAGAGAGAGAGAGAGAGAGAGAGAGAGAGCACTGAACTTGCTGAAGTGACTGATTTTCATTTTAATACTGAATGGCGAACTCCTAATACAGCAGTACAGTGCAGTGTGATACATGATATAGTATTATTCTTTCCATAAACACCAGTGATAAAGAGTTTAAGAGTGAAGAATATCTGTCACCTCATCAAAATCTGATACACTTGTTAACAATGATAATTGTAGTTTGATCAGTTAATGATACTTTGATAGAAACAATTCTTATCATAAGAATACGTCTTCCAGTTCCACTAGTTCCATTGAGAGCCTACAGCATGTACGGCTGTTTTTCAGTTCTTCCGAATATGATTTTTAAGAGCTAATATGGTGCAGTTAATGTGTTAGTCATGTCACCTGCGATAAACAGCAAAACAGGTTTCACTTGTGACTGGATTCACATTGAAAGTGAACTCTTGTAGTTGTAGGTCCATTCACCTGTGATTTCAAAATTCCCACTCCCAGCCATATGATTGCAATAATTACAGTTATGATACAATATTGATAGCAGCGTGGCTGTTTATGCTAAATGTACTCATTAATGTAAACTTTACAAGCTGTCAGTGTCACTGCTTCAAAGCTACCAGCTGCACAGCACCCTGTCCCTGATATATTATGTGAGGTGAACATACCCATTAATCTTAGTAGTAGTAGTAGTAGTAGCAGTAGTAGCAGTACACTTGTTTGCAAACAAATAACTCTACACAGCTGTTCAGCAACCTGATATAATTTTAAAGGACTGTGGAAATGCCCTGACTAGTTTTGATAGTGGTAGAGCTCTGTAACTTGTAAACAAGTAACACAACAGCATGGCCGAAATTATGAGTTTACCCAAGTTTGTGGATAGTAAGCTTTTTGTTCTTTCATTTTCTATCCAGTATCCAAAAAATAAAAGTATAATACATCCCTCAGCCTTACACACAGTAACTCTAGGTCTGTCATAATATAATATAAAGGTTCCATCTTTTATAACCAAATATTGCTGTAAGTACAACTAACTCATTGAGAGTCACATACATTACAACTGTCTAGAGACTCTAGTAGAGCGCAGTCGGTCAGTTTGGAAGCAAATAATAATGCTATACTATACAGTTGCCACTGTTAAGTGCTTAGGGCTCATCTCAAAATGAGGTGCTCAACAAGTGTTCATAATTATAATAATGTTTCTTGCATTTTAAACTCTTGATACTGTGATAGTGTAGTGCATGTTCAGAACACAACCCTTTAGATCAGGACTGATGGTTTTGAAAGCAGAGTTTGGGGACATGTTTTACTTTGTTTTGTCTCTTTTGGCTAACAACTACTTCCCTCTCAACAGCCATTGCTGTCTGCCTGCTATTACAAGGGAAGCAACATGATCCCAGTCTCAAGGCTAAAAAGTCCCCATCACCCTGGTGTCAGTCTTGCTGAATGTGGCTGTGGTTGTCAGGAGAGTGACGGGTGACCACCTTGTCTGTGGTCAAACCTGGAGGAAATAATGGGCAGTTTGAATTTCACTTTGTAATTCTTTGGTCTCACAATCCTCTGTCTCCATCCTGGCCTAGGCTGCTCTGGCTGGTTGTTACTGTTCATGTTCCTTCACCAGCAACCCATTGTGAGTGTATGCAGTTGCTTCTCCTTCATCTCGTATAACTGGTATTTAAGTATACATGTATACATACTAAAACTACTCTTACACCATTATGACCACAGATAGACTCTTTTTTGGCCACACAGTGACAGTAACACCATTATGACCACAGATCTACTGACTCTTTCTTGGCCACACAGTGACAGTAACACCATTATGACCACAGATCTATTGACTCTTTCTTGGCCACACAGTGACAGTAACACCATTATGACCACAGATCTATTCTTTCTTGGCCACACAGTGACAGTAACACCATTATGACCACAGATCTATTGACTCTTTCTTGGCCACACAGTGACAATGACACCATTATGACCACAGATCTATTGACTCTTTCTTGGCCACACAGTGACAGTAACTCCATTATGACCACAGATCTATTGACTCTTTCTTGGCCACACAGTGACAGTAAAAACTAACTATGTTAGTAACATGCAGTATTGCCTGCCTTTCTGACACTGTTACTGTAAGAGGCTGTGCACTCTGAGTTCGGAGATTCCAGTATTGGGGTTATGTCATGAAGATTACTGTCTAAATGTCATCCTATCATGGGAACAAACATTGTGCTTTTGCCCTGACATTCTGGCTGTTAATGCATTGTACTATAAATTATAATCAATAACTGAATGAGATACTGCTACTGTGCTAGTGCTAACTGCTAATGTACAGACAGTGTTACTTAACCTGTGATTGGGACAGGCTAGTGTGAACAAACAATGATATGCCACAAAATGTTTGATGGACAGGTCAGGAATCCAGATTCAGTTTCATCAGTTTAATTTAATTTGCCCCTTAGTAATTAGGCTAGTTACCTAGCAGGTTATGCATACATGTATACACAGTGCAGCACATTGTGTTTGCCAAGGTATACAAGACATAGCCATTGGATTAATTTTTCCCACCTTACATCCAGAATTGGACTAATGGATTCTTTGCATTCTTTTTGCTCAAAGGACCTGAAGTGTATTGCCATCAAAGGTTATTAGGTTTTATGATTTAAGTATCAATACATGCAGATAGGTTAGTTGATACAATGGACAAAAACAGATGAAACTGACTCGAGAAATAGGTATGTTATAAATCATATTTACTGACAGAAGCACCAATAAAAAAAAATATATATAAAAAAAATTGTGGCAAATTTTATTATTTCCTGTCTCTAATAAGCCTTATGGTTTCTGTGGACGTTAAGCACCATGTTTACTTTACTAATTATTTCATCAGAGTTGACTACAAAACTGATGTATATTTTCTGTGTACTTGTATGAGCTACTGCCATTCTGGCTGACATTTACTGATTTAGAAACCAGATGTTGCAATATCTGGTTCAAGCAAAAAAATAAGCATTCAAAACTGCAGGTCTCCTTTTGTGCTGCTTTTGTCTATTGCACGCGTAGGCTGTGGATTAAAGAACATGGCAAGTTCTTGGCAAATAATAATGCTGCCTGCTGCCACAAAACAAAAAACAAGGGGCGGAAATGTGGGGGCTGCATTTCTGACCCTTTTCTGTTGATCAAGGGCTATTATCACATGCTGTTGTGGAAAATTGCACAGCATTTAACTATCCTTTGAGTCTGAGCTGCAGCAACTCAATTTACTTAATGCATCTGTTTTATATCAAGCTTGAAGGGTCTGTTCCACGACTTGTACTGACTTGACTGCATTATTTTGTTGGGTGGGGGTAGGGGTGGGGTGTATGGGAGTGGGGGGTGTAGGGGTTGTTCACTTTTTTAAGGTAATACCGTCAGGTACATGCAGTCCACTTTTTCATCGGAGTCTGTGTGTGAGTGAGTGAGTGTTGTGTTTGTGATGTGGTGGTGCTGGGGTGTGTGTGTGTGTGTGTGTGTGTGTGTGTGTGTGTGTGTGTGTGTGTGTGTGTGTGTGTGTTTCTTGATGTTTAATATTTGATCAGCCGCCAAGTGATTGTGGCAAAACAAAATTCATCAGCATACAAAAAGTGTTCAAAGAAGACTGAAGTAACCTGGAGGGCAAGCACTCTAAGTCATAACAGCAAGTCCTTACACTACATAAACAAGTGACTTGGAGTGGTGGTATTAATATATATTAATATTAACCCCCCCCACCCCCCAACTACACACACACACACACACACACACACACACACACACACACACACACACACACACACACACACACACACACACACACACACACACGCAATGATGGACTGGGGTTTGGACATGTACCATTTTACCCAGGCAACCGACTGTTGGCAATGAAGGGTGAAAGCAAGATAACAAGAAAGGTGCGCGGAGTAATGCGACGGGCATCTTTGGCAATGGCAGGGTGATGTAAGAGGACAAGGGTACAAACTACAACCGTTGCTAGTACCGCATTCACCACGCTGGCCTTTGTCCAGGATTGAGGCCGGGGGGGAAAACCCATTGAACTAAACTGTACGGCTCTGCTGCTGCTGTCCAGCCACTGGCAAAGCCCAGCCCCGAGGGCTCGTTCTGTCAGTTAATTGACCGTCGAGTCAGGTAAAACTCCATTGCCAAGGGACTTCGCTACGGTGTTGGATGGTGTCCAGCAGTCCTCAGTTCTTCGGGGTTCTGACTCCAGGTAGCCTGTAGCATTTGGAAATCGTTGAAGTTGAACATCACTCGGCGTGTGAATTTTAAATCCACGAGGTGACTGTGATGTTTTGGATGATTATTAATTCCCATCTGTCTTAGTAACTATGCTGGACCGCCGAATTATCCTGTTCATCTCTCTCTCTCTCTCTCTCTCTCTCTCTCTCTCTCTCTCTCTCTCTCTCTCTCTCTCTCTCTCTCTCTCTCTCTCTCTCTCTCTCTCTTTCTAACCCACCCCGCCAACGCCCGTTGCTTTCAGTGGCACAAAAACTACATACCGTCTGAAATAAAGTGATGTAATATTATGTTACTATCCATGCATAAATCATAACACAAGCAGTGGGCATGCATTCATGCACGCACGTAGATGCCGCCCTGCATTCGCACCCATGTGTAAAAATTCACGTACGCGCACATCTAAGTCAGTCAAACAAAAACAACAAAATGGGGGGGGGGGGGGGGGGGGGTAATTGACTTTAATCTGTTTACAGATCAGTTCTGTCACAAACAGCTGGTGCGTTTTATGGCCTTGGGCCACTCGGGATAACCATTACATAGACTGAAGTGCAAATCGCCTGCTTCTGACTGACTGGTCTGAAGTAGATAGCTGGCCGTCAGTTACCTGTGAGATTTGCATGTATGCCGCGATGCGCCAGGCCGTGACAGCCTCTTGTGCTTGAAATCGTATACATTGTTCTAACGACACAGAGCGGCTTGCTTGTCTCAGACTCGTCTCAGTTGTGGTGAGCCCGTCTCCAGTGACAGAGAGTCGGACGGCTGAACCAGCGGTGAAGTTTTTCGCAGAAAACTTCTTGAATTATTAAGTCGATAGTCTAGACAGCTGATTTGTACGTTGAGCGTTTTATTTATTGCTGCTGGTATTCCTTGATAAACAGTCTACGGTACCGTGTGTAAAATAAAAATGAAAATAAATATCACCTCTGGCCACTCTTCCAGTTTAGCCTCTTAGTCTTATTAAGGACAATACAGGAAGAGCGGTCCGGCAATCGTGCAAGTACCATGTGTATTTATGTCGGTATAAGCAGTCCACGCAGAGAGTCCTATGAGCTCTGAAGTCGGATTCGCTTTACTGGCAAAGCAGTCATATGGTAGGGAGCGCAGATGTAGTTTGCATTTCCGCAGCGAGTACACGTTATCTGAGTTGATGGTTTTCCATATTGTGGGAAATTTGAAGCGTGTTCCCAGAGAAAAGCCATCTGCCAGTCTGTCGCGCTTTTCAGTCTGTAACTGATCCCCGACATTGGTCGAATTTCAACAGAACGTTCTCCTGCGTAGGCGGTATATGTCGGGGGCCCATTTGTCGGTGCCTGCCCGGACCGGTAAGGGACACGAAATCACCGTCGTGACCGGGGCCAGTCAGGAGACGGCCCTCGGCGCGGATCCCCGAACTTGAAGGCCGTGCCGGCAATGAGTCTTTGGACCGGAGGAAATAATGGTGCTGCTGACGTGTTCTCAGAGTCGTGACTCATTCTGTGGTCACTCAGCCCGGCGCCTGGCTGCCAGTAACAGGTGGAAATCGATTTGGGTTCACCAGCACTGACTGCGGCCGTGCGTTGTTGACTGTTGTGCCCCTCCCCAACATGCTTTGCAAGTGGACCCATGGATGCAGACTGGTTTCTTCTCACCATCAAAGGCACTGGGCATTTCGTAATGAATGTATAGTTATCACAGTGTAGCTGAAAGATACTAACTGACTGTGACATTGAAGCTGTTTTTTATACCGTAGACCCCCGCCCCTTTTGTTGTTCTTGTTGTTTGTCTTATTTTTGTTTGTTTGTTTGTTTTTGTTTTTTGAACGACATGCCAGAGCGAACCCTGAAATAATTCACGCGCATTAGACACTGGTATTTCCTGATTGACAGGTTAGCTACATATATGACGGGGTTCTGTTTTGGCTGTATAGTGTCGACAAGTCTGTTTTGACTGTATAGTGTCGACAAGTCTGTTTTGACCCGCGGCATTCTTGGAGGTACTCTGCCATCAATAACCTCGGATGCGGAAATTAATTCCCCTCTCCTGAGAATAAAATGCCGCTAATAAAGGCTGTTTTAAGTCAGGAGTAGATCTCGCTAGATGGGGAGCCCCGGGGAACCACACCTAGCATGCGTGCTCCTAGATATATATATGTGCTTCGTATACTGCCGGAAACTGAGTCTGCCTTTCCAATTTCTGTCCCCCTTTCTTTCAGTTTCATTCCCCCCGGGTGCTTTTCACACCCATGTTGATATATGCGGTATAAACAGTTAATATTATAATCGAGACTTGTATACAAACCGAATGAGTTTTATTTTCCCCTGGTGATAGCTTAGTAAATGCGCATTTGGGCGGCATTGACTTTCCAGACTGGTTTAAGTTTTCAGTTCGTTTATTTATATTTGGTTTTCTGAAGTTTTTGTTTGGTTTGATTTTGAACGACGTACACTTGTTAGTTGGTACTGCCCGGCTTTCGCCCTAATATACCCTACACAGTTGACTCAGGCAGTTTATATCGTTAATATCGATTTCCATGTCTGTCTGTCCACAACGAGGGCAGCATCTTCTGCTCCACGGTCCCTAGTAGACCACGGCGGCCAATCCTATTTTCACCAAAATCGTTTTCTACGGGAACGCGGTGTTACATGTTTTTGGTTTAGGTGTGTGTGTGTGTGTGTGTGTGTGTGTGTGTGTGTGTGTGTGTGTGTGTGTGTGTGAGGGAGAAAGAGAGAGAGAGAGTATGTGAGTGTGTGTGTGTATGTGGTGTGTGTGTGAGAGAGAGAGAGAGAGAGAGAGAGAGAGAGAGAGAGAGAGAGAGAGAGAGAGAGAGAGAGTACGTGAGTGTGTATGTGTGGTGTGTGTGTGTGTGTGTGTGTGTGTGTGTGTGTGTGTGTGTGTGTGTGTGTGTTTT